>SCLD01002994.1:0-19615 GCA_004367895.1 Oikopleura longicauda
TATTATTTAGATTTTAAATAATCTATAAATTAAATTAGTTAATCAATACGATTATAACAATCTTATCATAATTAAATCTAGCCATATTTATTCAGTTTTCGGGTAAAAAGTGCCTAATTCATGAAAATAAGAGCTGATTTTGAACTTTAGAGTCAAAAATTCTGATTAAATATGATCTGGGAAAATATACCATCATATATAACCTAAGTGAATTTTTAAGATTGTATCAGATTTTAAAATCTTTAAAAACAGTTTAAATTTTGAAAATATCAAAACTAAATAAATAAAATCAAAAAATTCAAAAGACTTTTTAGTCATAGAGATCTTTCCTGTACCATCAAGTAAGAATTAACTTTAAAAAATTAAAAAAATTTCATTTAGAGAATTGAAATATGGTGCGCCAAATTAGTTTGGTAAAAAGTCGCGAAGAGGCTTTTAGATGTGGTCTTATGGCCGAAAACATCGACGAAATGCAAAAAGATGCATCGCAGTTTGATGCGTTCATCTTAACGGAACCAGGTGTCCCTGCAACCAAAGTCCCTGATGGACTAATTGTCAATGAAGTGGTACTAGTATCCCACAGATACAGTAACATTCAAGGTACTGTAGATTAAAATAATCTTAGTTTAACTGGTTCCAGTAAATAATAACTGATTCTAGGCAAACCGCAAGATGCTCATTATTTTGCGAATGGTGAAGATTCCACCAAAATGGCTGAGGATTTTCGATTCAAACTAGCAACGGCCACTAGGCCTTTTCGAGTAAGAATTATAAAAAACTAGCCAAATTATTTAAAAAACATAAGATTATATAATCTGAAAATTAGAGTAAAAAATGTTTTACTCATATCGAAATTATCAAAATTAATGAATAAATGTTTTAAGTTGAAACTTCAACTTCTGGACTGGAATTCAAACTTAAAGAAGGTTGTAAGAACCAAAGGTACCGAAAGGGCAATCTCAATTAGCCAGAGTGCTACGATTGATGAAGTCATTCAGGAAAAGAATTTAATAAGTTAATTCAAAATAACATAACTTATATTTCCAAAATTAAAATTTAAAATTAATTAAATTCAAAATAGGCGTTAATTTCAAAATGCGTTTTGGCCAAAGACTGTAAAGTCATCGGAAAATATCCAACTGGTTTCTTGTCAGTCAGAGTAGACAATAGAAATATGTCTGTTGCTGATGGTATCAAAGACCATATGGTCGTAGCAATCATGGATGATATTACTGATACAGAAAAAAATCTACAAATGTATCAGCTAAATGATCCACGTGAACTGATTCGAAGACCATACAGAGTCGTCGATTTTGAAACTGAGAAGGCTGAAAGATTTGTCAAAAGCATTAGCAAAATGGTTAACAACACACCGTTGCACATGCGAAAATCAAATAATGATGGCAATACATCCATCATGAATTTACCCAAGAAATCTGCCAACCTCAAAGACTATTTAAAGTCGTTGCAATATCCAGCTTTGGATGATGAAATCATGGAATTAACTCTCATGTTGATTTCAACGAAATTGGCAAAGAAAGTGGATTCGATTGATAAGTTCAGTAAGAACATCTTCGCAGCTGACACTTCTGACATCAAGTGGAAAGTAGATGGAAAAATATTTCCTACTACTGGTCAATTTCTAGGTAAATAAAATTTTTTCTAACAAAATTAGATTATAATAACTAAAATAAAAAAGATTGTTGAATCTTGATGAATATTAAATTAAAAAAAAAAAAAAAAAAATTTTTTAAAAAACTGAATTCAGGTTTCAACTGTGCTACAATTGAAGGAAACTGGAATCAGCTCAAACGTACGAAGTTTGTGTCGGATGACCAAGAATTCAAACCCTACAATCTCATGGAATTCAGGTTATTTCAACCTTTGGACGCTCAATCAGCGAGTCTGTTCAATGAAGATCACATCTTCCGAAAGATTCATTTGGATTATTCCCTGCTTCTCAATTTTGCATTTCCGATTGATAATCCCAATTCGGCATTATTAACCAAGGTAAATTAATAATATAAATGTTATAAGATTATAAAATCTAAGGCTAAAAAGATAAATATTCTTACAATAATATTTAGAAAATGCTTGAAAAGGTTGACTTCAAACAGATCACAACTCAAATGATCTTTCAAATGGCATTTTCATTCCTGGCAAGACTGGAAAATGAAGTCAACTTGAAGCATGAGTTATACTCGGTATCTCACATGGAAAAACTTCTCGAAGATTTTTCCAATGGGTTTGACAGAAGAGTGTCTATGTTAGTCATGAATCACTTTATCCTGAATTCTGACAAAATGTTATTGGATGGTACAGTTTTTGACAAACTTCTTCATGTTAAAAATGCTGGAGAATGGACCAATCTACTCACAAAGATCGAGAATGATCATTTCAAACTCAAGAATGAAAAATCTTTCGACCAAATGGAAGAAAAATTTGTAAATTTTTGCACAAAGTTGGAAAAACAACTGGCAGAGGATAAAGTTGAACAAGAAGATTTGACAATCTGTTTCCGAGAAGTAATTGTTTACAAGTTAAATGCGAAAATTGACTGGCTAGCCAATCGAATTCGAAATATGACAAGTGATGCCTTGTATATGTGCAACAAGCATCCAAAAGATCTCTTTTACTTCTATCCGGAAATGGCATTGGATCCACTCCTTCGAAATCACTTGGATAAGATGATAGGCATCAATAAATCTCACGTTCAAAATCTCACCAAAGATATCAAAATTGAACATTTCAAGGTGCCCATGGTATCGACAGTAGATGTTTGTAAAAAAGTTGGTCTCAACTTAGAAGAAATCAAAGTGGTCTTTGACCCCCAAATCTTCAATCGAGTCTACCCCGAAACTCGTCAAGTTCATGAATTAAGTGAAGATCAATATGATCATATGATGAAAGGTGATGCTAACCTACGAGTTGGAGTGGCTGGTATTCTAGCTGATGCCAATATTCAACTGCTAGGTGGACTTATGGCTAACTTTGGTCTTCAAGACGCATCACTTCCAGCCATCTTTGAAAGTGATATTGACACTTCCGATGCTGAAATGCTAGCTTCAACATTAGAAAAAGCTAGAAAAGAAATGGAAGGTGTAACAACATTAGCTATGCCCACGCTAAAATGTATAGCTAGACGTCCAAGACCAAATGGTCATGCTTGGGTCAAATGTAGCAACAATGCAGTACGAGGTGACCAGTACTGTCCTATACATCTGAATCAAGGTCGTAAAGGACCTAGAAATCTTCATAGTCTATTAGTTGGTACCAACTTGGAAGATGATGAGCTACCCGAAATGCAAATTATGGCTGGTGTAGCAATGATAATTACAAAGCCAGTTGTGGCAGTTCGAATTCGTGAAAAGATGCAAATTGAATGCCTAGACATCATCACAGCTGCAGATTATCAAATGTTTGATATGTTGATGACAGAATTTCAACGATATCATGACAAAAAGAAGACCAATAAGGGTCATAAATTTCCAGAACCAATGTTGGCTCAAAGATTTGGGTCACCAGGGCCACATGGAACCTGGCTGAAAGTTTACAACTGGTAAATAAACTAAAAACAGATTTTACAATCTTAATAATTTCAACACTAAAACCAAAATTTATAGGATGAAATACTGCAAGGAAGTAGAACTTCAAGCAGTTAGAGATACTGAAACCTTTCAAATGGTCGCCGAATATTTATATTCCTGGTCCATGGGTCAAGGCTGGTTTCAATTTCCAAAAGACCAAAGACTTCCTGGAGGCAGAACGGTCATAAATCGAGATGCCACATGCAGCTTGAAATCAAAGACGAAAACGTCTATTATGAAGAATAATCGTCCTCTAAAACCATATGACGACAAACAGTAAGTCAATCAGATTAATTACAATCTTTGGAAAAAACTTTTTTCTAGGATATAACTTAAAAATATAAGATAAAAAAGTAGGGTGATTTAGCGTAGTGGTCTAATGTGAGGTTAGTGAGCGGGAGGTCCAGGGTTCGAATCTCGGAGATGACGAGTTCTTTAAAACCCAAATCCTGAAAGAAAAGGAAAATAACCTGCTGTTCGCTAACCAAGCAAAACGAGCGCTGAAATTTAAAGAACCCTTTTTTCTAAAAAACAAATCTCAGCCTGAGAATATAAACTAAGTTAATTACTAACTTAAACTATTTAATAAACAAACTAAGTTAAAATTAACTATGAATTATGATATATTTTATTAAGGTTATGTTATAACTTCACGGCCAACACTAATGGCCCTCACATATACAAAGCTGATGTGAAAGATGAAATCACACCAACTAGAGGCATTGCCAACAATGATCGTGAGCTAATGTGGTTGGAAGTGGACCTGGCAACTCCAATTCCACAAACTAAGGGTGTAGTTTATATCAGTGTCAATGATTTCTTGCTCAACATGGACTATAAAGATTGTTTCAATCATTTGGGTCGAGATCCAGTTAATCGAATGGATCAATTTGTCAGGTCAGCAGCGACCTTCTCCATATTGGAATTTTCGAATATTACAAATCCGAAAAGGCCATTTCCACATGATTGTGAAAATGCCCACTTTCAAGAAAATCAACCCAAGGATTTTGATTCGGCCTTTTTCAAAATGGATGACAAAGCGATCACAATGAAAACTTTAGACGATATGTGCCGTCATGTAAGTAAATTATGATTATTAAAATCTTAAATATCAAACCGAAATAAAAAACAATTATGTAAAATTTTTTACATAACAAAGATTATTACAATCTTATATTCATATCATTCAGCTCACTCACATTGACAAGAAGTGGAATACAAACCACAAATCACAAAATTGCAAAAATCGTGAGTATCTTTTTGCCAAAGGAGAACTTGTCAACACTTGGACGGATCAGTCACCAGTAAGATCACGTGATGAATTCGAAAAGTATAGTGCCATTGAAGACGCTCTCGTCCACGCACCATTGTTAATCTTTGAAATGATTGACATGGTGCAAAAATTAGAAGAAGCTGGTATCAGCATAATTTGGGTCTTTCCAGGACATGCCAGTTTGATCCGGTTCGTCAAACAAAGATATTCCCTATATCAGGAAGTTCCAATGATTGTAAGAAATCTTCAACGGTTCAAGGGTCTGTTTGATGGGAAATTCAACGTTTTTGACAAACTAGGACAATCAAAACTGCAATTTTATTGCCCTGTCAACAATATGGACGGTCTACATAGACCCCATAATGTCAAAATAGCTGACGGTCCGTTAAATGAACAGAACCCACATGATTGCAATAAGTTTGAGGCTTATTTCGAGAATGCCCCGGCAGACACAATTTCTGGTATTGTGTTCGTTATGACGTCTAATCGTCTTTTTCCGATAAGGGAATATCTAGTACCAATGGTGGTTGGTATTTATGGATGGTCCCTGATTGGTCAAACTATGAACCCACTGGTCTCTGACTGTGAAGTACCCAGATACAATCCACGATTCAATTATGTTGGTCAGTATATCAGAGCTGGTCAACGAGTGGACCTAATCAATGTGGCCAGTGATCGTCATAGAGCGAAGATCATAAAAACGATCTTGAGACATCAAACGGATCGGGACATCAATGGTTATGTTATGATAACACCCGATCCGAGATTTCCGACACATAATACGGAAGTCCCCTTTCCAGCCATTTGTGGTTCCAGACCACACATCACTGATGACGATAACTACCGCACCACCATGCTCAGGTATGATTATATTTGTGAAATTTATAAGATTATAAAATCTAAAAAAATAGCGGTTCTAACTAAAAGCAATTTTTAGTGCTGTGGCGCCTTATCTCATTAGGGCATTCAATCAAATGGCCCCAATTGAAGAAGAAGATAAAGAATATCTTTTCAACTGGAAATTTGACATGTATGCCTTGAAACAAGGTGTTGGATACATATCCAGTTCGGCCTGGTTGGGCACCAATGGCACAGAAGTCTTCAAAGCCTCTATGATGTTGGAAAGATTATTCAATCTAACAGGTGCATCAATGATGAGGGAGGATGACTATCAGGATATGGATGAATGGTTTCCTGGCTGTACTCATGCGGCCAAAAATATGATTGGAAATTTCCAACATGAAGATCCTGAACGATCTGATGAATGCTTTCACAAGAAGACCAGATTACGGTCATTTCAAACGGATATTCTTAACTTCATTGAAGACTCAATAGTCGCATCTCGAATAAATGGTAAGTTTAAGATTATAATAATCTAAATACAGTTATTAAGAGTAAAAAATAATTAAATTCATAAATAATTTAGCCTATCCATACATTCGAGATCCGCGCTCATTTGTTCAAAAATTTCCACATGAGGTCAGTGACACTAACCTGGAATTTTCCAGTAACAACCCGAATTTCACCCCACGGGTTTCTGGAGAAGAAAGGGACACTCAAAGATGGCTTCGAAGACAAAGAATCTTCAATGAAAGCGCTGACATCATTGAACATGCTAACAAAGGTCAACTTGACCATGAAGGTTATGTTAACCAAATTGTGTCACGAGCCACAAATGAAGCGCCAAGACAGATTGAAATGTCAGTAGAAGTTAGTCAAAAGACCCTTTATGGTCCAGCACCAATCCAAGCACCATCACCTATGCAGATGATTGCTCATCAACCAAAACCAATGATTAAGACCAATTCTACGGTCGTCCCTGCCACCCACTATATCAAAGGCCTTCTGGCCATGACCAAACCAGAAGGTGATTTCTTCACTCGTGTGCTCACATGGGATGAGCAGACTGAATTTCGAAAAAGACTGACTAAGTCATATTTTGAACTTCCACGATCTGCTTCCGAAAGATTATACAAAAATCTACAAAAATTCGAGGCCCTCAAAGCCGATGAAGAATACGATATGGATGATGAGGCAGCGTACGAAGACTTTTTGGAAGTCATGTTTTCCTGTACTGAAGTACAAAGTGACTTTGAAATAGTCCCGCACTATGAAGCCAACTTTGTACCACTGTCAAAAATGGAAAACTTTTATAGCAACCAAGTAAGTAAAACTCAAAATTGCAAGTAAAATTTATAATGATTACAATAATCTTAACATTCAAAACATTTCAAATAACTAAAATCAATTTAGGACAAAGATCGCCTACGATCATATTATGACAAAATGTATAACATGCACAAAGTCATTGAATTTTTACCATACATGGAACGGTCTTTGGAACAACTCAAACTTCCACCACTAGAGGCGTGTCAACATCATGAGCTCACAGACTGGACAGTCATTATGCAAAGAATAATCTATTTATTCTCATGCCTTGACAGAGCACCACCGTAAGTGTTACTATTTTTAAAAAAATAAGATTATTAAAATCTGTAAAATATGAACAAATTATTCAAAGTACCATTTAAGGGCCCTTCCAAAACCAGAAAACCAACCAGTGGTAAGAAGACGACCACGCCGATCACAAAAACAAGACGCCAATCGTCATGACTCATCTGAATTCCAAAGACGAACACCGTCTAGATCAACATCTCTGATGTCCGTAGCCAATCAACCACCGCCAAAAATAACGATGGACACATCTGATTCGCCTATCACTGGTCAAGCACAGGTAACTTTATGACCAAATAATATAAAAGAAATATAGACTCTATAGGACTCTAACACACTTATCAAAACTAATTTAGATGCCAGGACCATCGTCAGGTCAAGTGGCTGAAATGGAGGAAATGGATTCGGGAATGATCACAATGGAAACTGCAACAGAAGAGTTAAAAAACTTAAAACTTTAAACTGCACCGAAATGAAAAATAGTTTCGGAAAAAGTGTTAATGTAACAGTCTATACAGACTTCTGGCCTCAAAATTTACATTCAGTTCATATGAACTTCTACTGTATACATTCCACTTAATACATTGTAAAAACAAGTTAAAATAATGATGTTACTAATTTTAGAATGCCAAAAATTAAAAAGTGCAAAAAACCATCACTTGATGTCGCTAATATAGTTTTTGACACAAACAAGGTTGAATTAGCCAATCAGAAAGCCGGCAACTCTCCCAGTGGAGAAATTCAAAGTGAAATAATACTAGAGGCACCCGAGGTAATTTGTGAAAAAGCATAATGACTGTGTTTAAAACATAATTTGTTTAGGCGGTGGAGGAGAGAATTAAAAAACTTACCCTCCAAGTCGGGGCTAAAGACCATAATGGTCTAATGTTCGATGAAGAATTTGCTGAGCAAATTCAACAAGAAGAAGACTCTAATAGTCAAACTCAATCAGTTGCATCCAATCTGTCAGAGGTGCAAACTCAGACTCAGAAAGAGACGCAAGTCCAACTAGAATCATCGATGGATGTCATCATTAAAAAAGTTGTCAACCAATTGTCACCAACATTACAAAGTCTGGTAGTGTCGGAAAGAGTCATTGAAGCCCAACGATCAGCAGAAGACTGGAAAGGGATTTGTCACATGATGGCCTCCAACCCAGAAGTCATTAATGACAAACTTCCATTTCCAACTGGTCCAGCCAAAGTCTATCGCAGACTAAATATTGATATGTCCGATCCATCAGTAGTATCGTGGCAACAATTTCTTCAATCCCCAATCTCACAACCGGTCTGGAAGTTGATGATCAACTTTGACATCACACAAAATGATCCGATCTGGCCAAAATGGTGGAAGAAAATTCAAATGGACAACAAAGATCCCTATACAAAGATGTGTAAATATCTTCGAGCCATAATGAACTTTGAAGTGGTCTCAGATCAACTCTGGGCTCAACTAGCGATCAATCCAACAGCATGGTCAGTTCAGAAGATAGTAATGTATCTTACCAGTATGGGAGACTGGCTTCGTTCAGGAAAATATTAAAATATTGAAAATTTTTAAGCTTAAACTTTTACAAAATCAAAAAATCTAAAAAGTAAAAAATTTTTAATATTAAAAATAAGCCAACATTGATGGCTACAAATGGGCTGATCGATATTACCGAGCAGCAGAAAACATTGCTTTAAACGAAAAAATGGGAAGCAATATTTTTAAGTTCCTGGATGAACTTTGGCCAGCCAACCTCAAAGGTAATATGGTTCATTATCAAACCAAACCGTTTGATCAAGTCACCTTGGTCACAAATGAGGACACAGCTGATTGTATTATTGCACCGCCAATGAAAAATTTCAAATTTGATGCGGTTAAAGCCTTTGCCCCTGATGATGAAGACCATAATGGTCATGACGACACACCAAAACGTATCAAAAAGAAACGAGAAAGACGAGAATCGTCCGAAAAAGAAGAAATTGAATCTGAGGGTGAAGTCCCCAAACCCTTTTTTAGTCAGTTCAAAAGACAAAAACCATGATTATTATAATCTTATTAATAAACCCTTAGCCTAAATAAGGTATTTAATAATGTTAAAAAATTTTAGAATGAAAAATAAGGTTAAAACAACCTTGATTCCACCATGGACGTTATGGCAACAATTATCGGTAAAAGCAAGCAGCATAGACACTATTCTCAAAGGTTGTAATCATACATTTTACCTGACACCATTTACAATACACCATTTAATCGTCTCCAAAGTTTCTATACCACCCACATGTTCGCATAAACATTGCAGGGCAGTTGATCAGTATCTCAGTGAACTAGATATACTTCATATCTCAAGATTTTCAGTTCCTAACGTACGAGCAGTTAATTTTCGTAGCAATCTAGTATTAGACCGTTATGGTCGTCTTCAAGGCCCATTTCAATACCATGAATGGTTAGAATATTCCTATGAGTTATGGGACATGTTTCATGAAATAATAGAAAATCCAAGACTATATAACAGTCATACTAAATCTAATTACTGGGCTAAACTTTATTTTCGAGATCTGGAACATTTTATTGCGGGTTCATATAACTGGTTCTCAGAAATACACTTGCTGATGGCAAATAGTTTCCCAGATATTGACAGTAAACATCGATGTTACAGTGAAGTGCACCGGGGAGCCGATGTCTGGACAGACTTAGAACCGCTAGATATTGATGAAGCTAAAAAATTCCGAAATGAGGGAAAAATTTTTAATGTAACTATGCTTCATAAAGAAAATGCCTTTATTCGAGGCATTTCATTTCCAGATGATAAACCATCTTCAGTACAACTCGAAGACCTTCGGTCAAAAAGAAAAAATCAACTTTTAGAATTAAAACAGAGAATAAAATCAGCTGGTAAATCAGCTTCGCTAACTAATTATATCCCACCTTCATGCAAGGATGAAATGGAGGCATGGTATCCCCTAGCCAAACAAGTACCACTTAAGTTAAAGAATAACAAAATTCAGCCAGCATTTTATGATAATAATGATAAACACGTACACAAACATTTTTCACTAATCATAGAATGTTTAACAGGGTTTCTGAAAAATGGCGCTATTCGCCTGATGCCTAAAAACTATAAACCGCTCATGCAATCAGCGCTAGTACTAGCTAATGCCGAAAACCCGGACAAAAAAGTCAGGCCATGCCATGACGGGGGGGCCTTGAAGCTCACGGAAGCTTTCAAAAGCCCATGTAAGCTTCAAGGCCTCCCTGACATACTAAAAATACTTCAAAAAGAAGATTTAATTTGTAAAATGGATGATAGCAAAGGATTTCACCTTTTAGCTATCACCAAAGAAAGCCGGGACCTCTGCGCGTTTGAATTTGCAGGACGGTATTTTTGTTATTACGTTTTACCGTTTGGTGAACGCAGATCGCCAGGATCTTTTCAACAGGCTAACACTATTCCATTAAATTATGCCAGACTGAAGGGAATAACAGTAACTTTATACTTAGATGATCGTATGATCTTAGAACCTAAAAATCTAGAACTTGATGGGGTTAATGTTGACCCCACGTGGGCGAGAAGCACTTTTTTGGTACTCCTCCTAGTGGTAGCCACGGGAGGCTTTGTAAATATGGCCAAATCAAATTTTGACCCCACCTTATCTGACGAATTTCTAGGAATGGATTTAAACACCAAAGATTGTATAATCTCAGTACCCGAAAAGAAATGGAATAAGTTTCAAATAAAACTTAATAAATTTTTTCAGTTAAAATCAATAACTTTAGGTGAACTTGAACAAATTAGGGGGGAAATGTGTAGCTATCTAATTGCGTCTCGATTCCTCAAAATCTTTATTCGCAAACAGACGGAGCTCATTAAAAAAGTCTATGCAGACAATAAGGGAAAAATTCATTTTTTCTTTAAAGATACCCCTATCGAAATCACAGACCGGCTTAAGGAAGAATGGTCTGAATGGCGTAACACCACCATCTTAGAAGTATCTAGATGCTGGCTTACTCCAAAACAACGAAATTTAGACATAGCTGTCTTACACACCGATGCCTCACTAGCACAGATGGGGGGCGTTTTATATATCAATAATATTTGGGTAGCGGACTTTAAGTTACCTTTTTCAACAGACCTGGTAAACTGGCCAATAGCGACTAAGGAGATGCTAGCCATCATATATACCTTACTACATTTTTATGATAAACTAAAAGATAGATATATTATCTTATTTTGCGATAATCAGAACTGTTGTTACAGTTTTACCCTTGATGGCTCACGAGACCCCAACCTAAATGACCTCCTCGTTAAAGTATATCGCATACTATTCAAATTAAATTCAGAAATGAAAGTCTACTGGATACCAACTACTATGCAAATTGCAGACCTGCCTAGCAGAGAGGTAGACCTAAATGAGGAATTTCTACCACATATCTGGTACGATGAAATCATCAGAAAAGCTGGTTTTTCCCCAACAGTAGATGTTATGGCATCTATATCAAATGCCAAATGTGAACGGTTTATTACACGCTGCTGCATCGGAATTCCTCATCAAGGGATAATAGGACATGATTTTTTAAACTTAGATGATACCATCGTACATAATGAAAATTTATATTGTTTTCCACCAAAAAACATGTTAACCTACGTGTTAAACCATATGTGGCTCTATTATACCCAAACAAATTTCATTTTGATTTATCATGCATTCCTAGAGGTACCGCTAGGTATAGAAAGATTTTTTAATCTACCATATTGTACAAATCAGCTTATTACGAATAAAGAAGCTATAACATTTTTTCCGTCAGAAAGTATGCATATAGTAACCGTAAATCATAAAAGAATGAAGCTTAATGGGACGCCCAACATTAGACCAAAAGCACTAATGATGCTGGTGAATCATCCCAATAAACCAAGCTTGAAACGAAAAATCAAAGATATTACTATCTAAATTCTTAATACATTATATTAACATAACTAAGGATATAAAACCATGACTAAGTAATATCATATTAAGAATGGATTCTGGTAATGTTACAATGTTATACAAGATAATTGAAAATGCATCGGAAGTCACCTTCAAGCTTTTGAAAACCAGAATTTATGAAAATCAAGACTTAACAGTCAAATTGCCAAGACCCACACTACTAGCCGCACTAAGCCTGATATATTTGTAAGTTTCTAAATAACAAAAATTTTTTTTCTACATAAAATTAGAAAAGATTATAAGAATCTAATAACAATCATTTCGCTTAACATCAGTTCTTATCAGTCTAATTTAGCGCTCCACTGAATATTCCAGAAATGTTTCGTACAAACTTCATGTTACGCATTCGAGCACCTGCTGGTGAACTAATGCACTATATTAAACAGAAGACTACGATACAGTCATTAAAAGAACTTCATGATGATTCTATTCTTATGAATCTAGCTATTCCTGTCACAACACTTATAAAGCAGACATATCTAGGTTTAGAATCACATAAAGAACATAAGTTTGATCCGCTTTTGCAAATATGGAGAAATCCAGAATCAAGCCTGAAACATGAACAATTAGGAGCCAAATTAGAGTCCATGAAAATCAAAGCGGGGCTCGCAGAATCATCAAAAATGCGCCACCTTGACGAACAGATCGAAATGATCTTATCCCGTGATATCGAAGCAAGTTGGCTTAAAGTCGACAACCAAATGTTCGAAGATGGCCCATACATTATCATCTATCCTAAAGAAATAGAGGTAGCCGTACGTCATAACTGTATCATCGATGCAGCAAAATTTGATGAAAAACCACCGGATTCAAATCATGACTTTGAAGTGGCCCACTCACAATCCCTATTTCCAAATCCAGAGGAAGAAGAAATGGAGGTCATTGAGATCATAGCTGTTAATGAATAACCGTTTTTAATGTTTTTTATACCAATTTGCATAATCAGTTTTCTCAACTTTTCTGTGTAACAATATTTAACCTAAGATAGTAACTATCATCAACTAAAACCATAGACATGCACGATTTTAAAGACTTAACAGTCGAAATGATTACAACGAAACTAAAGGAGTACCGCAGCAAAAAACGATTGCAAGGTTTTCTAAGACACAAGTGTCGAAACCAATTCGGGAAACTACAGATTGCAGTTCGAAAACTTAAACTCGGAGTCAACCCCTCACCCGAGGAACGACTCAAATTTCAGGTAAATGTTAAAAACTGTATCTACGTAAAGATTGTAAAATCTAAAAATATTAATCATTAATTAAGAACCCCATCAAAATCTGGGAGCAAGAAAATCATCACACAGTAATGATCGAATATTGCAAACTGAAAATATCATTTTATGCCACCATAACGAAGCTCAAAAACGAGCATATCTCCACAACAGAACGTCGCTCACAAATAAAAATAGCGAAAGAAATTGAACAAAATATAGCAGAATTTCAAACTGATAACAATTATTATCTCAATCTTTACTCCAAAACGCCCAAAAAAGCAACTTAATCTCTTTCAGTTTCTTACAAACTTTTTTAGAATGTCTGACACGGAGGAGGTGAATAACAAAAACAATCAAGATGCCCCAGTCAAAAGACTACGTCGAAAGTCTATTGAGATGGATATCACTGAGCTCGTACGAACTAATCTCATCCCAACCAAATCAAATGAACTGAAACGCCAAGAACGATATCTGAATGATTTTGAACGAGACATGGCATCAGTTGATGAAAAAACCGAGGAAGCGCGCGTTGAACTACAACACTATGAGAAGTTGGAAACCAACATGAAAGCCTATTTCACCAATGAACTGGTAATTGACATGGCATTAGAAGAACACAGATGCTTAACGGCTTTTCTAAAACAGCATGTAAGTAAAATCAAATCGCTAAATGACTCATATAGTCTAAAAAAAAACTTGAATCCCAAAAATACTCCTAAAAAAATTCATGGACAATAAGACTGTTTAGTCATCTAAAATAATATAACCAATACTGTAAATTTAAAACACGGGCAGGCTGGCGTATAGGTTCAGGCACACGGCGAATAACCTTTGCCATATTACAAGATCCCAGGATCGATTCTCAGTCACAACAAACATTTATAAATGAGTCAAAAATTAAAATAGCTAAAACTACTAGTAAAAATCAAGGCAAAAAGTGCTTGAATCTCTAGGTCGCCACCTTTTGGATATAATACAAAGGTTGACCAATCAAATTAAGGCCCGAAGGCCAACAAAAAATTGCTGAATTAATTCATTTAACCCTTAAATAGTGCCAGGGAATAAATTTTAGGCGGTAATTTATTAATCAACATTACATGGTTCCATTAGGAAATAACGTTATGATTCAGTTTCACAAAGATTTAAAAATCTAAAAAAGCTTTCAACGAGACATTTCGTAAAAAGTTATGGTTCTTCACACCCTCTAAGACTCTATAGTCATAAAACAATCAAAAATAACTAAAAAACTTATTTAGGATCAAAAAGCAGATAAGGAAGTAGCAAAACAGATTAAATTACTGAATCAGCAACTCAAAAATCTACGGAAAGAAGGCATGCAACTTAACAGAGACCAAAATGGTCTATACTCAAAAGTATCCAAACTAAAAACTGAGCGAACTGTATATCAGAGGGATACACAATGGTACACCAAATGGAAGGCAATGCCAACCATTCTCATGGGTAAATATCAAGACAGTAAAGAAGACCCCAAAGACGTGTACCGTCATCTCAAAATGGCCCTGGTGGATGAACCAGAGAAAGTGGAACATGATCGGATATACAATCTGATAAAAAGATATCGCGATTCGTTGCCTGATGTCATGGAAATGATCCCGCCGAAGACATATTTGTCATTGCGTATGGCTGACCTGCAACAAATGGTCAATAAAGAGTGCTACACCAAACTCGAACTTATTCGCATTGCGTCATGTTGCTTGAGCGAAGTGGATGCGATCAAGTCTGATGAAAATCTTCAAAAGGCGAAGAGAGAATTAAAACACTACGCTCAAGGAAAAATTCAAAGAAAAGTTGTGGAGCAACTTAAACGGACAACCACCAAACCCGAAGATCAATGGATCGAAAATCCGAATAATCGTAAACGAGTGTTCGTCCATCAAACAGTGGTAGAAAACAAACCCTTGCCCAAGGTCATGATCAAAAACGACTATACAGTCTTCAGAGGCAGGGGCGGCAACCGCGGACGTGGGCGTGGGCGCGGTCAAACAAGATTCAACAATCAACAAAAACCGGGCTTTACCGGATCCAGTTCAAACTTTAATCAAAATCCAAACACGAGAGGTCGTGGCAGAGGTCGTGGTCGTGGTGGCCGTGGTGGTGGTAGAGCACCGTTCCAATACAATGGAAATCAAAATAAAGAAAATGAGCAGCCACGTGAGTCCATCAGCACTAATCATAAGATCACTAAGATCAAAAAATACGATCAAACTAAGATACCTGCCAAGTTAGATCACTTTGGAGAGGTCTCTGAAGAAATTCACAGACAACTTCAAAGTCAGTTAATTAGTCGAAGTATAGAAATAGAAAGTGATTAAATGTTAATTTTAGAATAACTTAAACCCTATTTCAAAACACTTGGCTTCAATCGAACTCACGGTTAAAGACCTGCAAGCTATCTCCACACCTCTAACCATCGACAAAATTGTGTCTTATATACTACAATGGTATGAAAAAAGAAGTTTAAACAAACTACGAACCCATAAACTACCCCTAATGACCGAATCATTACTTAAAAAGACTCAAATAGTCATAAAAAGCCTAAAACTTTTAACTAAAACCTTTGATGATCGCATAGCCATTAGAATCAATCAAAGAATCCGAAAAACCGTGACACTAATCAACACCAACTGTCACATGACCAAAAAACAAGCACCGGTCATCACATGGGACCTCACCAAGCGAATTGCCAGAGCTTTATGGGATGATATCTCAGTAGACCGTGGTTCCAACATCAAATCCATTAGACATCGGAAAGCAGCAGCAACAGTTTTGTTGCTTGCACACAAAAGTGGAGGTAGATGGATAGATCATCATCGACTTAGATGGGAAGATCTTAAGTTTACAAAAACTAATGACACCAGATTTGTACAAGCACCACTTAGATTTAGCAAAAATAATCTTACTAATGATCTACCACAAGCCCTAACATGGGGGTCCCATCAAAGTGAAACCGCCTACGATTGCCCCTGGACAATCTTCAAAAAGTGGTGGACCTGGTGTGGTAAACCTAAAAAAGGATTTGTTTTCGCGGAAGGAAATGGTAAAATGTTAGATGGGAAAAAGACAATCTATCATGTCCAATCCCAAGCCAAAAAACTAGGCCTACCAGACCATCAGATCCCGCGAAAACACAGTGGAAGAATCACCACAGTACTTACACTTGAACAATTGAATGTTAGCAAACGGCGAATTATGCGTAATATGAACTGGCGAACTGACACGATGATAAATTATTATCTAAATCGACGTGATATGCGATCCCAAAATGCGCCAGCAGCCCTCCTAGCAAAAACATCGTCTGCTGCCATTCAAAAGATTCAACAAAATCTATCCTAAATCAGCTCTAAAGACTATTACAGTCATCAAGTTCACATTCAAACTCAACATAAAAACCGGTGTCACATTTATCATGATTGCACAATCTTAAAACCATTTGTAGTTTAGAAAAACGGTAATATGCGTCCTCGTACCCCTCTGGCATCACCAAAGAAAACCACCACCACGGTATTCATTAATCCATATGTGAAAATCCTAATCACAATTTAGGAAACCACAACCGGCTACACACTGGTTGGTACTCCCTATCTCAGACTCATTAGGGATACCATGAACGACATATTTGATATGGACAGACCACTCACGGTCGATAAATTGGTCACCTACATTGAATGTTGGTATATTCATCTCATGGAGGAAAGGTTTTATACAACCAGAGCCAGCTACAACAAATTTTTGAAACTGAAAATTAGAGCCACAATCAAAGCTGTGAGAACAATTGGTCTAAATGTGGATGTTATGATGGAAACCATCTTTCGTCAAAAAGTCGGAGAACGACTATTTAAATAACTGCTTAAAGCTATATCAAAAAATATTTAATCATTCCAGTCAGATTGTAAGAATCAATAATTATTTCTTTTTAGAACGTCGAAATGCCAAAATCCATTCCATCACCACGTGTCGGAAATGTCAATCAAATCGGTAGCCAAGAACTATTGCAAGTGACACAAATTCAAAAAAATTGGGAGCAACAAATGCAAAAACTGTTGTCTCCAATGAAAGGTGTTATTCACCTAAAACATGACCAACGACCAGATCTACCAATGTTTCCAAAGATCACACGATCACAAACCTCTATCATGGCATTACTTGGAGGTAAAAACCAAGTTCCTAATAACTCATTCGACTATGATAGTCTAAAATCAAATTATTTTAAGCAAACCGAAAAAATTTGGCAGCATTTTTCGTTAACCAAGCCATTGAACAAGTGGTTCTAAATGCGGAAAAAATGGAATTAGGTCCGGTTATCACCAGACTGCGAACGGCGGCCACAGCAGCGGGACCAAACACAATGGTCTATCAGGAGATCATTGAGACTCTTAACGACATCAAGGAGTTGGCCATCAACGTAGAACTCACTGGGCAAAAACTGTGGCAAATCCTGAACACCATCACATTACGCCAACGCACCAGCAATCAATGCATGAAGGAGTTCATGATGAACTTGAAAAAAAATGGAGCTCTGGATTATTTTATTCCAATAATGGAAAAAGATAATTCACCATTGGACCTTTATCAAGGTGAAAATTTTGCAGACTTTGATCAGTACAAAATCAATATCCAAAAGAAGTTCCTACGAACTGAAGATTTTCAACACCATCAAATATCCCGACTAGGTCGAGCAAGCTCAGAAAAGGAGATTATTGTCTTCGAAATAAATCTCAACGGTAAGAAACACCAGATAGCTTAATCACCAAAAATTACAACGGAAACAGATTAAATATAAATCTTAATTTCAGGCAAAAAATACATCTTCCCACTTCAATGGCGCTGCTCAGTTCCAAAAATGCTTGCAGAATTTATGATGTTACATCATCTGGTCACGGATATTCCACCAGAACTGACCATCCTACAGGTTGGGGCGGAAATGGCCAGAAGAATTGATGAGACTCTAACAGTCTATGCTCAACAATCACCAGCCATGGCAGAGCGAACACCAGAAGATGGAAAAACCATCATTTTTGTGACACCATATGATCACATGACGATGCCTTTCATGAATACATGGAATAACTTGCTGATTGATGCTATTCAAGCACCATCCTTACTGGGAGAAGAATTTGTCCACTCCAAAATCCGAATCCCAACGGTGGGAGGCAACTTACACACCCAATGGTAAATAAAACAGACCAAATATTCAGTAGCTATGACTAATACAGTCTAAAAACGTAAAATTTAGGTATCAATTCTTGCCTGAATGGATAATGCTGGATTCAAACAACAAGGCGGTTAACATCAACCTTCACTCCTTCACCAATGACTATGTAGTCTTCAACGAAATCCAAAATCGGGCAATCTATCAACGAGCTGCACATAAGATACAAGACTTCGTGGAATCCGTCACGTTTGACGTATCCGTGTCCAATCAAAAATATGAGACCACGACAACTGAAAAATGGTCATTCGCTGAATTTAATAAAATTCGCCATCAATGGCCAAATCGACGACTAGGACACAGACGCCGACATATGATCCAAGCGTTTGTCACTCACAAACCAAATCAATTCGAAGGTAGTAATTACCATAGTAAGTTTGATCACACCTGGGCAATACGAATGTATGACGCCATCCGAAAAAACCCAGATGTCAAAATTGAACCAGACAATCAAATGCAAACAGTCCAGCCGCAAACGAAAAAGATGCGTCGTACGGCCAATTGCAACAAAGATCAAATGATCAAATCAGACTCAGACGATGAATATATCGAACATCGCTTCTAAAAAATAAAGACAAACACTGTCTAATATTAAAACCTGCCTTATTTATAATACATTTAAATAAATACAAATTTCAAAATTACACAAACGCCTCTTCACTACTAAAAAATGCAAAAATACTAAAAAATGATAATAAACGAATAACGTAGTGAAGTCTTAGTCCGAATTTTAGTATTGAACTTAGTTAGTTATTATAGGTTCGGCGAAACTGAAAATTCTAGAACTTCAGGTGTTAGCAGGCGAGTCAACCTCATAAAACTTTCTAGAACGACTAAAATAGTCTTATTTATTTAATTATTCTCTCATTAGGAATTTTAAAAATG
>SCLD01003105.1:0-19614 GCA_004367895.1 Oikopleura longicauda
GCGACTGAGCTTGAAATTTTTTATTTCGGTTTCGCCAACAGTATCTAGAACTTTTAGTGAATTCCATTCAATGTTTTTCTCATTTTTTATTGAATGTTCCTATACTAACAAGTACTATCCCTGCTACTGAAAGTGGAGAGATGAGTGACTACGTGGGGACCTTGCTTTGTATACCATTTTTAGTACCTCGTCCTCAGTAGTCACTCATTCGAATTTTTTTTTTCAAATCTGATATTTATTGTAAAAAATATTAGATGAAAAAAATTATGTACAGTAAGTTGCTTTTCACTGTAATACATTGAATCTTTGTTTCACTGGCAGCACTAAAATTCGTTTTCTTACCACTGATTGTTACAGTGGTTTGCAATCTTACTGTCAATTGCTCAGCTGGAATGTTGGGTATGTTTCATGCTTGCTGAAATGCGATCACCAAACTGCGGAAAAGCTGCCCATTTCGGTGGGAATCGAAAACTTTTTCTTTTTATTGTGGACATATCCATTACCACTGGTGGTACTGCTGACGCCATCAAGATGGCTTGATTCATCGTAGGCGTGTGAAGTGTCAAGATATCTTCATACTGATTTGGGAATTCATGTCCTTTTATTCTTTCTCTCGCCATTTTATCTAGTGATTTACATTGGGCTTTTGCCCACTGAGTTATTTCGTTAGCTGATTTGACATTTCGGAGTTTGTCATGCATCACATGTCTTATCAAGGTTGCAAACCCAACGAATTCTCCCCACAGCGTTGCTGATTGGGTGTCTAATTTTAGAGCCATTCTTACAGTTGCCCATTGTGTGTCTACATTCCAATGTATTCTTGCTTTTGGCGGGTGCTCGTCGTCCAGATACATGTGTCTCTGAATTTCGCTCATTAGCGCCATCTGATCTTTCCAATGAGAGTGCTCGGTCAAGAGCTTCTGTTGATCGATCGGTACACAAGGTGGTCCAACTTTTTTATTGAACAATTTGTTCACTGTTAGCATTTGGATGAATTCTTCTACAACTTTCATTGTTTTTGGCATTTGAGTAACTTGCAAATACGGCTTAATAAGCATGTACAGCAATTTCGATGTTAACGAATAAGTTTTCACTGCACTTTTGATTTCATTGAGTGTGTGAATAATTGCTTCATAAGTAGGATCTCCTGGCAATTGTAGGCGAGCCTGAATTCGAAGAAGTGTGATAATCGGATCCAACTGAATCGATTGATTTCGAACAGTGATAAATTCTATCAATTGAAGTTTTGACCAGTCTATTAATTGCATTCTATCTCGATTATCCAAGCGGTGAAGATCCACTCGGGCATTCATAAGCCACCCAGACGAGATTTCAGTCTATGTTAGAATTTTAGAAACTGCATTTTTTATCATTCACTCACCGCACACAATGATTCAGGAATTTCATTTTCGACTAAAATAAATCGTGGCGCTAAAGATTGCGCGGACGCCCGTGCCTGTTCTTTTCGCCATAGCCTGGTAATTCTATAAAGTTCTTGAAGATCCTCTACCGATTCTGCCTCGCCAAGATTGGCTGCTCTGATCATGTACCGATTCTAAACTAATTCTTTTCATTGAGATATTTCTCACTGTAATTATGCTATTTGGACAATCTAAGGAGTCAATAAGTTTTTGATTTTCACGTTTTTTATTAGGATTAGATATGGCAGTTATTAAAATTTTGAATGTAGTCATTGATATAAATATCACTGTGCATTGGTAAATTACCACTACTTTAGATAAGATCAGACTGAATTCGCGCTATGCGATCATCAGATAATACAGAAATAACATTTGCTGGTGCCAGATTAAGAAGGTGATCTCGTCGGTTAATATAGTAGTTTTGCATTTCTGCAGACTTCCACATCATAAATCTATTTATTTGATTTTCCGGCATGTTCAGCCCACTCAATGTTAACACCATCATGATACGTAGGCTATGTTTAGTTGGAATTCTGTCTTCTGGCCATTCTTCCATTTTACACAAATTTTGTATTATGCGTATGGTTGACGCTCCATTTATTTGACTTCCATCGGGATAGGCAAAAATATAACCGGTTGAAGGTCGGTTTCTAAATTTGAAATACAGTTGGAGCCAAAAGATTGGACATTTGAGTCGTTCCGTCATAGGCCTTTGTCGGATTGTGAAACATTGAGGTAACTCACTGTTGGGATTGTTCTTGGAGTGTCGAACATGTATTTGAATATATTTTCGGCCTTCTAAGGTGGTCTAAAGTTATAAAGTGAATATAATTCAATGTTACAAAACAGGGTTTTTTTACCTTGGTGACATCTTCCCATCGTAATCTGTGAAGATCACCCCATCTAGCTCCGGTTGCAGTGCCAAACATAAGTGCTAGCGCTGCTGACTTCCGCAGTAGATACGAATTCTCTTTCACATAACCATTCAGTGTGGTCGTCCACAATGTTTTAGCTAGTTTTCTAGCATCTGGCCACGACAGTGGTGGTGCTTGCTTGGTCTTCAGACAAAATCGCGCATGAAGTTTCACCGTGAACTCTCGCACATGTTGTTTGAGCCGCATCTGATGAACTTCTTTGAACGCTGGATAATGGTTGTGCATAACTTTTATAATTAATTGTAAACGACGATTTAACGCTCCTGGTTTCAATGGCAGATTTGTTAATTCCATTTTTTTGACTTTTACTGGGTTAAATAAGTGAACTTTGTTCAATGATACTATGATTGCTATATTAAACCTTCCTGAGCCTTCAAGATACCAATTGAACAGATACACGGTGAGTTTTGAAACAGTAATGGGGGTTGCAAGTTGAAATATCTGTGATTGCACTTCCATTTCTTCTTGCAGATATCGGGTCAAATTATTCTAAAAAAACAAATTTTGGTTAAAGCTGTTGGTCCGGAATTTGTACCTTTTGGAGGTGTTTTTATTTCAAAATTCTCCGACTGGAGATGTTTGTGCATCAGTTTTCGGACTCGGGGATCTACTTTTTCATCCGCCCAGTTCGATAACCCCACCGGTATTTTACTTGTATCATATTTTGGTATGATAACAGGGGTAGAAGGCAACTTACATTGACCATTTTGATTGAAGTTGCCGTTTTGTCCTCTACCAGCATTGTTGACATTGTTATTTCCATTGTTGTTTCCATTATTATTGCCATTATTATCGGAATTGTTTCCACTGTTTTTATTACCACGCGAGCGTTTACGACCTTTGGTAAAACCATTTGTATTTCCGTTGCTGGTATTTTGGTTATTCTGTTGATTTTGATTGTTATTGGAATTAATTCCACTGTTTTTTGACCATTTTCCCATACCACGACCATTTCCACGACCTCCTCTATTGAAGGAACCACGCCCACGCCTAACTCCTACGAACCCAGAACGAGCTCTTTCATAGAAATTTTGTGTGGATGCAAAATGATTCTGGAATTCTTTACTTTTTACATTGAGAGAGACCAGTCCTTCTTTACCCGATCGTTCATGAGCTTGTTGTAGACGGGCCATTCTCACTGCATCTGCTAGGATCGACATACTTCGAGAGTTTTCTTGGGTATGTAGGAAAGCTTTGACTTTTTCACGATCTTCGGGAGAAAGAATGGTGGCCACTGTTTTGAGAAGGAAACCTTTAGTGTACGTTTCTTTGTGCTTGATTTTATCAATCAGATCCAAACGATCTTGCACAAACTTTTTGAATACTTCCTCTGCTGGTTCATCGGGAAGTGCTTCTTTGTACATTTTCAGTTTCTTTACCATTTTGGCATGTTCGATGGTTTCCGGTTCTTCCACACAAATGTAGCGTATCTGTAAGTACACATCTCGAGGTTTGGCTCGATCAGTCTGATATTTCGCTGCCAATGAGTTATTTGGTGCGGTCCAGGTTTGGAAATATCGATCGCCCACTTTCTTGATCTCGTGTTTGGATTTTTTGGACGATTTTCCCGATTCTTGGGCTCTTTTGAGCTCTAGACGTAGCTTGGTTGTACCTTGGCGATTGTGATCGCGATCAGCCTTGGCACTTTTGATGATTTTGTCCAAATGGCGAGCTACATTATCGCCTTTACTATTGATCATTTTTTGAAGATCACTGTGGGTTTTTTCCTCGTCGTTGAGTACGACTTGGCCATTTTCGTACTTGGTGTACAGGTCACGAAGTACAGTTAGCGATTTATACAGTTTGTTGGCGTCACGGAAATTGTCATCCCACTCTGTCAAATCCTGTTTGATTGAGTCGAGGTATTGATCTTGATTCGCAACCCCGTCCGGGTTTAACAACTTCTTTTCCACAAGCTAAATTAGTACCACATTATACATTGGAAACTGTTTCCACTGGACACTAACTACTGGATATATTTCCATATATCATTGGAAAGATTTTCCACTGTTCACACTTTACAGTCTGGCATTAAATATAGCTTACCGCTGTGACGTCCAATGTCACGCCGTGTATTTGGAGCTTATCATGTTTTGTTGAAGTTTCAAAGGTCAATGGCCTTTCTGTATCCGAATCCGAATCCATAGTATTTCTGCTAAGAAAAGAACACGTGAATATTTTGGGTCTATTTTATAAGTGAAGGCTGGGCAGATAAATGGCAGTGAAAACAGTGATACATGTATCAATGGAAGTATGGGCACACAAAATTAGTTTTAGCAGTTAGATTGCGGGTGGAAAATCAAGATATTTTTTCCACTTGTTTGCATACCGCACTGCATCTCTTGCCAGTTTAGCGGCTTGTTGGCGTTCAGCGTCACCATGCGGAGCATCTTTTAATAATTGATATTGTTGCATTTTAATCTGGAATAACTGCTTTCTCGCAAAATAATGTCGAGTGGTGTAAAGTATAATTTTCGGATGCTTTTTTGGGGTTTTTTGGAAATAAATTTACATTAAATCATGTGGACATTGAATTTGATTCACTGACAGTGTTACCCATTCCTGTTCCAAAAGATGCTTGTCTTCTACCGAGAGCCTATTTGAAAATTCATAACGCATTCGGGAAATTGCTTTTTTGTAGCGTTTTTGATGGGCGAAGGCGATATTGAACTTGTTGTCTGCCTCGGTTAACTTCAGTGAATAATCATTCAATTTTGTGACCACGTGGTGGTATTCGAGGGTCATTCTTAATTCAATTTGGCTAAACATTGATACAGGTATCACTGGAATCGGCAGAATTTTTCTCTAAATTATTTTATTAAATATGTTCACGGAATAAAGAACGAAAAACAATGACGTTTTATGTGATTAACAACGCCTACGCTTACCTTTTAATGTTCCGAACGAAGTTGCCGAATTCGTTTTGATTTTCTTGGGGGACTTATGATTGGACTGGCTCTCATTCGTGTCGCCGAAGGTTTTTTCTGCGTCATAGTCGTTATCTTTGAAGCATTTTCACTTTGAATATCGTGAAGAATTTGTCTTAAACTCTGAACTGTCCGAGTTTTCGCTCTTCTTTTTGGAGTGCTAGTTGAGAAATTCAAAGCATCCGGTGCAAAGACTTCATTGACACTAGTGTCACTGGTATTTAGACGATTTTTTTGAGTCGAGAATATCGGAGAATTGGTTGATGTTGGCTCATCACTTTTTCTATCATCAACTTCGACACTTATCATAGCTAGATTGTCATTTTGAGACTTTTTTCCCTTTTTTACCATTTCAGCAAGTAACGGGAATTTGTGAATGGCCTTAGGAATTTCGTCAGTGGCCGGAAAGATATATTTTTCCACCACAGGCTTTATATCCATCGGTGGTCGTTCATACCATTCAAACATTGCCGACGTTCTGCCGATACATTCCGGTTCGCATTCATTGTAGATTTTTGTTATTGACGGAATAACCGGCGCTGGACCTGTCCACGACCACCCTGGTGATAATTGAGCCTTGCTCACTGTAACAGCTGACCATATCTTACGCATGAGGTCATCTTGTTTTTTGTGATTTTCTGACAAGGTTCTTGCAGCCTTCATTTCACCTAGATTGATTGCCTCTTTGATTTTTCGATTTTTGTTACGAAATTGTAGGCTAGTTCTGTCTTCGAAGCTACTAGTGCCAAAGCCTAAAATGTAGGTGGCATCGGTATAGCGCGGAGAGACAGGCACACAAAAATCGCTTCCATGAATCAGAGCTAGAAATTCTTGACAGCAGTCACCAAAAAGTTTGATTAACAGTGGACATTGTTCCAATGGGTTTTTACTTTTGCGATACAAGTCTTTGATTTTCAGCATGGACATTGGTTGATTTCCAACAAGTTGGATTTCTAATCCAGTGACATATTTGTCACCCAAGCTAGCCAATTGCTGTAGTATGGGAAATCGGAAATCTTTTGGAACAGCTCCGCGTAGACTTTGTAGGACGGTCAAATTGGCCACTACGGTTTCAACTGAAATTTTCATTGAAAAATAAGTTTTCACTGGTACGTTTAATGGTCTGTCTTTATTTTAATTTACTTACCGGGCAACTTATAAATTGTAAGCATTTCTCTATCATAACACATGTCTGATGCAATCGGGTGAATTCGTGAACACACTGTGTGCATCCGATCAAATACATCATAAATTACCGACGGATTCATCTAAATTGATAGGGTAAATTATGAGCAGACCAATTATATACAGGGTGTCACAGAATAGATAAATAACATTGAAGCAAGCTTCACTGGGTTTTTTTGGGTATGAACCAGTACTCTGGTCCTTTTTTGAGTTCTCTCGATGGAAAGCAAGCATGAAAAATCGCCATCAGCGCCTTCGGTCGTACATTTGGTTGTCCTCTAATGTGCAAAACGTCTTTTATGGGCGTTCCATCTGGATAATGTGACAGTATGGCTGTTTTTTCAGCTGGAAAAAATGTGATAGCGTCATCACTGGTTACCAATACCAGTACCGATTTTGAACTAGCTAGCAACGGTGTAACCGATATTGGGATTTCATCCCACTTGTGAAACAGAAGCACAAACGGGTGATTTAAAAAATGATTTTTTAGAGTTGCAGCCGTTTGGGACAAGAACATTTTTGGTGGAAATAAGTACAGATTTTTCTTAGCCACATTATTTCGCCTTAGTTGTGTGAAATTTAGAAATATTTGCTTGGTGTTATTAAAATACGGTGTATTTTCTAGTTCAGTGGGCTTAAGCCCAATGTATTCTTCACATTTGGAGTTAGCTTGCGTTGCCAGACAGTCTACATGCAATTTAATTCCTGAAAGGGATTGCAGATACTTAAAATAGACTTGCGGAAGAAATTCTTCTGCTTTTCGAATATCTCGCGAAGGACCATCAGCTAGCTGATATTTTGTTGGTAGCCATATCACCTGAATCTGCGAATTAAGCCTCCTAACCTGGTCTATTATTCTTATGACCAAATCGTTTATTTTAGGATCCCTCGAACCGTCTTTGTCGAAAGACCAAACGGTTGTTTGATTATCGCACAGATTTACAATCTGTGCATTTTTCAAATAATTTTTAAATTCTACTATGGCTAAAAGAACAGTTAGCGTTTCTAAACGGGCAATAGTGAATTGGTGAGTTGATTCCGGAAACGGACATTTCCACGTGGCAATGCGTTTTTGACCAATATACAGTACTGCACCTGCTTGCGCTTCACTAGCATCTGTATAGAGTAAGATTTGCCGTTTTGTCATATTGTCCTGCGGCAACCAACACTGTTCCATTGTGAGAATGGTGCATTTTCGCCATTCTCGCAATTCAGCTTTTAATTCCAGTGATACACGTATCAATTTTTTTGCTATTGAAGGATGAGGTCTATTGGGAAAATTAAGATTTACTTGTCTTATCGCTTCTGTCATTTGTCTTATGAACAATTTTAGATATTTTACGGCAAGCAGAAAGCTACATGCTATGCCTCGAACTATTTCTAGTTGACTTAGAGTACAAGTTTCACTCATTTCTATGTCTAAAGCTAGTTTTCTAAATTTTTTTAGTTTTCTTGCTGGAATTGAAATGACACAAGTGTCACTGTTAAGGTCCATTCCAAGGAATTCTTCCTTGCTGGTGGGTGTAAATATGGACTTTTCTAAATTTAGGTACGCTCCACTTGCTATTAGGATGACTATGGTTAAAAAAGTGGTTCGGCCCATTTTTGGCGATATTTTATGTCCGTTGATTTCGCAGTTTTTTTGTTCTAGACAAAACCTATCATCTAAATATAATGATAACACAAAGCCAAAACACCGTAGAAAATTCACCACTATACTGTTTACCCGTTGAAACACAGCGGGCGATTTTCGTTCCCCAAATGCGATTATCCAGAATCTCAGAAACCTGTTTCTGAATTTAATCACGCATAAATCACGCGATTCTTTTTGTAAGGGTGCTAGCAGAAAACCTTTTACGTCATCGAGTTTGCAAAACAAGTCTCCTTTTCCGGTCAGTTCAAGAATGGCCGGAAGTCCTTCCAACTTCACGGGGGTCTTATGACTTTCTAGAAGCTTAAGGCTTCCTCCGTCATAACACCCCCGTGTTTTCTTCTCTATATTATCGGCATTTGCCAGCACATATTGGGCTAAACAACAAAAAATTTTTTTTTTTTTTTTACAGTGACCAATTGGTCAATGAAATTCAGTAACTGATAAAACCATTAGTGGTTTTTAATTATTATTACCTGATAAATCTGGGATATACTCCACTGGCATGAGTTCTAGGCAATGACAGTCGAAAAAACCTTGGAGAGTGGCTAAGCTTTCTTCCCAGTGCTCATCGATGAGATCTTCATTATTTTCAAAGATGGCAGGGAAAACTCGATCCCCTATTGCACGCAGCGGAATATGTTTCGCCAGTTTGTACCAACTTTTAAATCGATCGCCTCCCGGGTCAACATACGATGTCAGCGCTGTGTCACCAGCTTTTATACGTGTTTTGAAACGGTTAACGGCCAGACGATCGGCTTCCCGTAGTTCTTTGTTACATAACATTGTCGAATCGACACTGTGCTTTTTACAATTCTCAAGATGAGGTGTTGTAAAATTGAACATCTGGCCGTGATCTGTAAAATCACGACCATCCTCTTTGTCCACTGGTTCTAGATTTTCGAACAAGCATGAACCTTCCCAAACATCTGCGTATGCCCGATGTTGAGTGTATAGATCTGTGAAATAACGGCACATGAGGAGTTGAATATCAGAGTATAGACCATAATGACCGCCTATAAAGTCTTTCGGATGACGAAAATAGATTTTACTCCATTTACAGTGAATATTAGATTCAATGATCGCATTTTCGTCATCTTTAAGATCGAAAAACATGTCCCATAGTTGCCATGAATACGTCTTCCATTCATGAAACTCGTATGGACCATGAATGCCGTCTGTTCTACCCATAACAAGGGCACAATTACGATTAACTGGTCTTATCGCAGGTGGGACAAATTTACGATAGTGTAAGAAGTCACGTTCATATTGCAACTGATCATAAAGAGTACAATTGTCAGGATGACACTGAGTAAAATGTGTTGCATGAAAATTTTCATCAGTTAATGCAAAGTCTAGCGTAAATGGTACGCGAAACACAGATACTCCGCATCCTTTAAAGAATGAGTCATACGCTCGGGTTTGTCCTGATTGGACTTCCCATTTTTTCCATGGTACTCTCTGATTCTGTTTCCGTTTCGCCATCTAAACAAATTAATTATGCAGCACAATTTGACTAAAGTCAACTGAGTAATCGGTAAACAGGCAGCACGAGTTGGAGGCAGTGTCAAAAGTTCTTTTTTTCTTAAAAAGAAATGTTAATTCTGTGTCAGAGTAAGTTTATAGAATCTTACTTTTTCATTGATAATATTATCACTGTGTTTATTTGAATATATCAGCATACGAGACTGGTTTTCTTGGTTCAGACATACTCCAGGTATCATCTTCCATATCTTCATCATCATAAAACTCAGCTTGGCGCTTACGTTTTCGTGATATATGAAACTCTGGGTTTTGACTTTGTGAACTGATGTAGTTTGGTCCAATATCTTGTTGCCTTTCATCTTCTGTATCCAAATTGTCTGGTCTATTGGCTACATCTGGGCCACCAAAGATAGAATCATGGCGATGTTTCATTTTTTTCATCTCCGGAATTTTTCCTACCATTGAATTAGATTCACTGAGCTCTAGAATGCAATCATTAAACGGTGGCTGGTTGTAGTGGAAATGCATTCGGACTTGCGCTGGCCATATGGGGTCCAGTTGTGAAAATATTGCTGCCACCGATACAATTTTGTTTCTTGCGATGTGACTTGCAATCTTTTGATACGCATGTGCCCAATTAAAACCATATTCTGACTTTAAATTGGCTCCTAGCAGATGATCTCCTAGTCGTACTAATTGGATAACTATCCACTCGGTTGAATGACGGGTTGGATTGTGCCCAAAATCAGCAAAAGTCGAAACTGCCAACGTATTAAACATTTTCATGTGATGGAGCGTTCTGCGTAGGCGTTGCTTGGGCGACTGATCTGATACGATTGCCATCCACCAACAACCCCATGCTTGATTGTGCTTTTCAAAGTCAGAATCATGCATGGATGCAATTGTCCATACTTCAGATGACCACGGATGATGTAGAAACTGGGCCAGGTTTAACTGTACCGGATTCATATCCTCCATAAGCAGCGTTTTGTTGACTGCTGTAGTCACTTGTTTCGTATTGACCAGTTGTGTCATTTTGTGAGCCAGTTTCGCATTTTTTATCATAGAGTTGCATAAAAATGTTAATGCTTCCACTTGATGGCGCAGTTGATTTTCAATTGAAATATTTGTTAACATTGAAGCGTCTTCACTGATTTCCAACAATGTGGTCTCAAGTTGAACTGCCGGATTTGTTGATTTTTTTGCCACTTCCAGCGCTAATTCGATTTTTTTCTTGGTATTATCCAGTGATGGTACCGATTTTTGCGTAGGCGTACAGGTCACAGGTACCGGAAGTTTTGGTGCAACCTCTGGTTCAGCTGTTTCCTTATCATTAGTAATCATTGGAGAATCTCCACTGGAATCTTTAGCTTCTACATCAATGACGTCATCGACTTGAATGTTGTCAGCCACTTCAGTTAATATGTCTTCAGTCGCAAATTCTTCATCTGAGATGTCAAACACTATTTCTTTCTTTGATGGATCAGTGATTTTTGTAAGTGTGTTGAAGACATTTGCTAAAGAATTCTGTTAGTATGTATTATTCTACGTCAGAAATTGGAAACATTATAAGTCGTATAATGTACCTTGAGCATTTGCTACATCATCATCCTCTTTGTCGCTAGCATAGAACTGGGGTTGATTTGTAACTTCAAAACCTTCAACTTGTACGTCACGCTTGTACTCGTCAATAGTCAGTTTTCCTGCAGTGGTACTAGTACCAATGTCATTAACGTCACCACTTTGACCTGTCAACAATGGTTCCGGTTGAGTCGAGGTAGACGGCTTTTCTCTCAGAAACTGTTCTGAGTCCACGACCGTTGCTTGCATTTTCCGAGTTCTTTGCCTCCGGGCACGGTCTGAAGCAGTAGGTTTCTTTTTACGAATTTTTGGGCCTCCTGGGCTTCTGCGTGTCATTCTTGCAAGAAATAGATTTAACGAATGTTTTAGAGAACGAACATGTTTATTAACAGTTACCTCGGTAACATAATTTTCCAAGGCAGTTTTTTTTTTTTTTTTGAACAGAGGTAAAACGACTCAGTGAAGAATTTAAACAGATTAAGTGACACTAGTGTCAATGTAATTAGACATATTTTGGCACAGGTAGTAACCAGCAGTGACACAAGTGTCAATGTGGTTAGTTTTGAACATTATGAAGTAGGAACACAGCATGTTGTAAAAATTTTTCAAAGGAATTTATTTCCACGCTTTCCCATCGTTTTTCCGGTAGTTCCATGGACTTCAGCGAGCATTCCATTTGGCTTGTGGCCACAATAAATCCTTCCGCCCTATAAAACCGATTAAAGTAAGTTTTAATTCGGGTTTGATTTGGCGTATGGATAGCCGCTTCAAGATCTTCGTATGAAACATAATTGCTGATATATAGTCCATTTCCTGTAGATGGACGATTGGAAGATTGGACATGGTCCACTATGGTTTGCTGAGCTGCTTCTGCCAGCTCATCGATTAATTTTCGTAATTTGTTGGTCTCGCGTGTCACACTATCTTTGAATTCCTAAAACAACGTATTTTTAGTCTTTTTATTTTTAGTGATTATAAAATAGTAATCAATATCAACTTAAGAATAGAGTGAACTTACTTTGGAGCCTCTTGATGGTGCATTTGCAGCATTGATAATCGTATCAATAACATTGGCATCATCGCCTGGTTTCACTGGAGACGTGCTTAATATTTCATTTATTTTCTATTGCACTTTAGTCTTTTTTACATTGATAATTTTATCACTGATTTTTACCTGAGCATATAATTCTTGAATTGGTCATACGAGGTGACCAGATTACAAAAATGAACTCCCATTTCATACTGGGTCACTCTGGGATTCCGTCTAACATAGAGTGGACTGAGCAAGTTCAGTTTGATTTTTTCGAACGGATATTGGGCCGTTTTTTGAGTGGTAAATGATGCTTTCGGGTTATCCAGATGCACTTTGTATTGGAACGGCTTCAACAGTGCTCTAAGTTCAGTTATTACCGTCACTGGTCTTAACCGCAGTTCTTGTTCCATTGTGGTGACCAGCTCAGTGACTTCCTCTAGAGTGGTAGGTTCCACTGAGACGGTTTCTTTTTCTGCCTTCAGTGTAGCTACCGTTGTGTTCTCAGTAAACTGTCCAATGGGGCCTTGAAGAAGAACTTCTCGTGAATTCGGAGAAAACATCTGCGCAATGACCATTGGGGACGCCCCATTGATTGTAATTAAATTGGATTTAAATCCACTGTTGTAAGGACCTTGACCTGGAGGTCCATCATTGTCATTTATGACCGATTTCAGATTTGAGGATGGCTTGAGATATTTTCTTGCCACAAACCTAGGTGCTTTGTAAGGCTTTCCAACACTTGTTTCTGTTACCATATCATCTGGTGTGAAGACATTGTGCTTCGGACCTCGACCAAGGGCGTCGGTGACAACACCATGAACATCGATTCCACGACGGACAGTTCCATCTGGTGCCAATTGGTAAAGTGTAGGATATTTTGCATGAATAGACACAGCGCCTTTGAATCCATCAGAACAGTTAATTCTGGCCGCTTTATAAATTGGATCGAAAAACTGTTCCATGGTGCATTGCAGTTTGGTATGTGCCATGTCTGGATCCGTTTGCCACGCCTCTAGTTGAGTTTTTTCCAAGAAAGTGTAATTTATTACAATGTTTTCGATTTTCTTTCGAATGACTGGTTGATGTCGAGCAGCTGCGACTAACATGTGGGTGAACTCAGCATATTGGGGCGCTTTCAACGCTGGTATTCCTGCCAGTGCTAGTGATTGTCCAGCTGGTACATAGGGTACTCCAATCATCCCTTTTAATATAGCATCAGTCATGTATTCTACATCAGGGATTGGTGCTTGTTTGATTGCAGCCGCCAATTCAGTGACATTCAATGCCAATGCAGAAAGCGAATCCGTTTTGAAAGACTCTTTGGCTAAAGGTAGTCTGACAAAAGGAACATTTGGGACGGGAATGCTTCGGAAGAAATTAGGGTCACCATCGCTTCGCATGTCATACTTGTTTCCAAAATTCATTTCCCACGAATATCTATAAAGTATATTAGTCATTTTCATCTTTTTTGACATAAAAGTTATTTTTCATTGGACATGGTCCACTACTTACGTTACGTTATTGTCTCTATTTTGCTGAAGACGATTAATTTGAAGAATATGTTCCAGCTTTGGACGACTGTTGAGCACTTGGTGAAGTTGCATTCTTTCCCCCGGTTGGATAGTATTTCGCCACTTGAGGGTTTGATCGTAATCGTTCTTTTCCTCGTGAACTATCATGGGTAGGTCCATTTTTGCAATTTCAGTGAGTAAAACTCGATGTGCGTCTGTTTGCATGCGGTATTCACGAATTGGCTTATATGCATGCTTCGAAATAAGCGTCACCACCACCATTGGTGCATCAACATAGCAAGAATTCACATATGCTTCGTATCTCAAGGCTCGATACTTATCAGCTTGATCTTCTGGTCTTATTGGCATCACTTTTGAGAGCAAGTCAGTAGCATTTTCTGTTGACATAAATGTCGGTGCGACCAGTACCATTGGTTTATCAATTGGAATTAATTCCACTAGGCGATGATAGTTTACAATTTCATCCTTGGCAAATGGCGTTTGCATCGATTCGTCCGCTCGAAACATATCCTTGAAGTTAGATATTAGGATTAGTTAGTTTTTTTTTTTTTAATTAGTGATATTAATATCAATGTACCTTTGTGATGCGAGCATTGAATGCCAAGAAGTTCTTTAGCATTCTGGTCAGATTATTCGTTCCTGGGAAAAGCCATTGAATCTGGATTCCAGCATTGCGCATTACCATATGAGCTTTTACCATTTCTAATGCCAGTTTTGGCAATGTTGCCAGAAATTGTCTAGTTTGAATTACTTCTCTGGCCTCATGTTTCGTGCGAACTTGTCGACCAGTGTGATCAACCAATTTTCCATGCTCGAATGCATACCAACCTACGCATAAATTTTTAGGGTTGATTTTTAAGAGTAGTGACATTTTATGTCAATGAATTACCTGACTTTTGAATATGAGCCCGCTTGTTCATATGGAAGTTTCTACCCATGTAATTAAGTTCTTTCATTAATTTGGCGGTGAAGTTTTGCAGGTTTGTTTGCATGCCTATTGCACCCATTTCTGGAAGACCATGACATTGAGAATTATTCTCACTGAGATTAGTTGGAGCGGTGAAATTATAATTGTCACCTTGCATTTCTTCTGTGGTTTCCACTTCAATATCCATTAGCTTTACTCGTCGTGGATGACGTCTGTCCATAAGCGTAGTAGTTTGGACATAGCTAAATTGAGTTTCGGCACATTTGGCTTGGTCGGTACGGTAGCAAGCGTCCATTGTTGAATTCCTGATACTATCCGTGTAACCCTGTACATTCATGATCGATGCGACGGCAATGGTCATGACATATTTTGGTTCTCCAGTGAGATCACTCAATTTTGAAGGTTCTGCATCATACAGAGGCAGTCCCGAGTCGACCATTCGTCTAGCTGGGCTGATCTGATCCGCCTTGCCCGGACATTGCTGAAATCTTGGGTCAAGGTCAGCTGTAAAGACATATGGTAGGTCTGGATCAGTAGGCTGAGTTGCTATAGCATGCTTATAATGATTTTATTGAAACTAGTTTCACTGATATCTATGAAATTCTGACGATTTTTATTATTTTAACGATTTTTAGCATTTCCTGACGGCTGTCCCGGTACTAAGTCATGGAGGTGACTATCACCTAGTGGTAAAAAACCTTGATTGAGTGACCATTCACGCAATTTAAATGCATATCTTGACCAATCATCAGTGTCAACATTGAGGAATCCCTCACTGGTAATTTTGTACTTGGCAAAACTGGCTAAGTCATACCACGATTTCCAGAGACCTGGCGATCCATATGTTAGATTGAATTCATTTTCTGGGAATGGTCGCACAGACCCATCCGCTGCTCTTGTTGACAGCAACGCCCTTTTTAGATGTTGAAGTATGTCACCTAATTTCGAGAAGTCCAGATTGAAGTTTGCCGCTTCAGTGGTGATGGACGTTTCTCTGCGTTGAAAACTCTCCGGCTTGGGTCTGGCAATTGTGACCATGTTATCTCGTCCAAATGGAACAATTTGCAAAATATGGCCTTGGGCTTGCATTGCCGCTAAATAAAATTGTTAAGCTTGTCATATAATTATTTAGAATTATAATAAGTTAATGGGACACATTGAATAATATTCACTATAGTCATACAAAAATACGATACACACGGAATAATTTTCACTAACATTGAATCATGATTCACTGGATTTTTTACCTGGGGTATATTTGTCGTGCGTGCTGAGCTCATTCATCATATTTATATGAATGGGACAGACAGGAATGCCAGTGCATGCAAACTTGGTGCATCTTTTGGTGACAGTTTTGACCACTTCTTTTCCTTTTCGTGTAGTGACTTCCGTGGTTTTGACGGTGTACAAACATGGCATAGGGACTTTTTCAGGTTGATATCCCAAAATAGTTGACCTTGTTTGTACCAATATTTTCTGAGTGTCAGCGCTATCAGCCAAAGCCAGTTTTGACAAGAACGAAGTGCTCTCTTGATCCTCAGTTGGTGCCAGATGGAACGTGAACAGTGGTTTCAAGTCGAGATCATTATGAGTATCATCACTATGATAAGCCGCTACCGCTGCTCTGATGGTTATTCGAGACGTTTTTCCCACTCGTGTCAGTGTCGCTCTAGGCGGTAAAGCTTTCAGTTCTTCTTGGGCTTTTTTAATTACATTGGATATAGATCCACTGGCGAAAGTTTCAGCATCAGCATCATTTACTTCTTGTTGAGCTAACAGAATTGAATTATTTTGATCCAAAACTTTCTGAACTTCTGCTTCTTCAGCATGTTCGGAAGGTAGTTCAGTCAGATTTTGATGTTGAAAGATATCTTCATCAAATAGATCGGCCAATGTTTCCATATCAAATGTTTGTGATCCTTTGGTGGCTTCAATGAAGTTGTTCACTGGGATCTTTATCAGGTCACTTGAGTTGGCCTTGTCAGTGATAGCCGTACAGGATCGCTCATTTAGAAATTGCTTTGGCGGAAGGGAGGGGTGCCATTTACAGATTGCGATTTTGGTGTTGAGCACCGCTGTCAGTTGTCTGTCGCACGCTACCCAGGGTGCCATGTGGACCACCATATTGGCATGATATACGATGTGATACAATATATCACTCATATAATCAAGGCAATATTGAAGATAAACTTCACTGTGAAGACATTCATTGAGTGCCGTGGTGATTCGTTGAGCAATTAAATATTTGATTGGCCATTGAAACGATGGTTCTTTTACCTCATCAACAAATGCGGTGAACTTTTCTTGCATAGCGTCCACCAGGACTGGCGATTTTATTTTCATAAGTGCCGCCAATTTGTCCATTTTTCGTTCAATTTCTACAGTGGAAATAGATTCCAATAAATCGTCGTAAGACAGTCTCGTACATAAGTCAGTTGGTAATGCTTTGAGAAACGCGGTGGTCACACTTTGAAGCGTTTTTTTCTCCAGATCTTGTTGGAGAAGTTTTTGTGCCTTGACTTGATGTTCACGAACTTGCGTAAATGCAATTTCCAAATAGGCCGTTTGGAGAAGATGCTTTCTTATCAGTGGAATTAATTCCATTTTCGTCAGGATGTCTTTGAACATTGTCGCCCCAACATTCATCGGTACCTGGGTTTGGAGCATTTTGTGCAATTGCTTGTCTTGCAGGAACGATGAAAGGATGGCCATAGGGTTTGTCGCCCGATTATTACCCAATTGAGCTTGCAAGTGGGCTGGTACTGGATTGAGATACATTCGAACTTTTATCTTTGCATATGGACACCATTTGACTCCGTCAATTTGATATTTCAGAGCCTGAAGAGTCTTCAGATTCTTCTGCATCACTTTGACATCACAACCAAATAAAAGATTAGGTCTCGTATCTGCTGGAAGTTGAAGGTCCAGTGGGTTTGGGGTGTCATTGGATTTTGAATACAGTGAAACTTGTTTCAATAGTTTGTCACTCAAAAAGTGAAAAGTGAAGGTGTTGACACAATCTTGTGGTAGCCTAGTGACTGGCAAGCCATCAGTTCTTTGGACTTTGATCTGTGCCAAGATATCCGATAATTGCATTGCATGAAGATTCTTATCTTCGGCACTATCATGCATAGAATGTACCAACTCAGGACCCGTCAAATGAAGGTGTTCCAACTGGGGACTTTTGATCAACAGGGCAGCCTTGACTCGGTCGTATGAGACTGAACCCTAAAAAATTCATTATAATTACGTCATAACTACGTTATAGTTTTTTATTTCAAAAGTGATATAAATATCAATGATTAATTTTCTCACTTACTTCAACTCTGACGTCATCTCTTTTGACCGCCAGGTGATTCATAGGATTGTGGCCTGTTTTATTCCATTCCTCAATCTTTTTTACAGTGGACGTATTGTCCAATAGAAATAAAGGCAGCTCTACGGTTGAAAGTTCATCCTTTTCTGCCCGACTTTGACGCTCTTCCATGGACATGGTATCGATCAAAGGGAAAGTGGAATTGGTCACAGTGACCAGCACATTATTGAACGTATCATCTACTTTGAAATCATGAGCTTGAACTGGCATAGCTGAACAAATAGCTCAATCATGATTTTTCAAACATTGACTTAAAGTCACTGATATTTTTGTCATGGAAAGAAAATGACAACTTACATAAATAATCCTTGACCCATCTCATAGCTTTAGTTCGTTTGTGGCTCTGGGCCATGTGCGTGAAGGTTATTGGCGTGGCTCGTAGTTCATCTTCGGGCTGTACATCATGGAATGTGTACTTGATGACTTGATGATTGTAGTGTATGCGTGCATTTATTCGTGCGTCCACATTTGTCAGCATTTTTTCATCCGTCATCTGATGAAGATAGCCTTCGGCCGGAGCACCTTAAAGAAACACTGTGACTCTCCCAAAGCGGACTTTTTCAGTGAATTTAAATTCAATGGTCATATTTCATTTTTTATGCCTATTTTAGTTATGCATAATTTTTTACCTGGCACTTGCTCCATACGTAAATAGAAATTTTCGTATTTCATTGGAGAATCTCCACTGGGAATGATGGTAGATGGTAGGCACGGCACTAGTTGGATGTGCTGTAACACATTTGCCACCGCTGGTTCTTGCTTGGCATTGTGCACCGTCAACTGGTGCGACTTCCGGTCTCGCATTGGTTTTTTCAGGATTTGCATCTGAAAAGAACGTGACGGTTTTGATCGAACGTACTGACCGTGCTGTAAACAGTAAGGACAGAATAAGGAAAATAAGGCCCTAGGCCCTTATTGTTGCCTCCACTTACCAGCTCTTTAGCCTGGTCTGGAGCAAGATTTGAGTTTGACATAGAGTCTAGCTTTTTAAACCGTGGTCCAACCATGTAAACTGGCAACGACCCGAAAATGATACACGTATCAATAGATTTCCACTCTAAAAGGTAGAAATTAAAATTATTTATTACCAGAGTCGTTCGATCTGACAGATCTATCTGTCCTTTTTATTTTCTATCTCTTTTTTCTTTGATAATTTTAGTGAGCATTGCTCAATGTCTCTGATAAATGGCCAATTTGGCCAATGATCTGCTTTAAATAGTGATGATTTTTTCTCTTGAAAAATTCAGAAACAGTCAGGAAAAAAATCCTGAAACAAAGAATTTTGATTTTTTTTCACTATTGCGATCATTACGACATCTTTCCACACGTAGCAAGCGTGGGTTAGGGTCGTAGTAGCGCACTCACTAATAGGGGGCCAAAAAAAAAATCGGTGGCTCAAAGCCCCGAATTGGCGCTCCGAAACCAGACTAAAAAATAGTCTGTCACCTAGAAGCTTTTTGTGCGACTGAGCTTGAAATTTTTTATTTCGGTTTCGCCAACAGTATCTAGAACTTTTAGTGAATTCCATTCAATGTTTTTCTCATTTTTTATTGAATGTTC
>SCLD01003213.1:0-19594 GCA_004367895.1 Oikopleura longicauda
TTCGCTCAGGGTACTACCCTAATTTTAAAAAATTCTTATTGAAATCTTCCAACATTCCTATTTTATATGCTCTGTTTTTTCTTAGTAATACATATGTTTAGATACAATCCTAAGGAATGGAAATGAATATATCGTATCTATACTATGACATACCAAGTATGTGGGAGGTGAATCGTAGATTCGGGTGGGTAAAAAGAAGATTTTTTCTTTTAATGTGGTTCTTTCCACGAAAAACCCACCCTATGTGAGTGTATTCTACCGCTGTTTTGATAGAAACCTGTGTCTAGACACTGTTTGATAATAAACTGGATTTTACCAAATCGATCAACTCCTCCTGTCTTATTTCTGCCTACCTGCATAAAGAAACCACTCGTAGTATTTAACTTGCATATTTTTATTTCAATTATTTTTGTAATGAGTCATAAAAATACACCCACGCCTGATCTTCACTTGATGATGACTAATTGTTATCGTCCCTGGAAATAAAGATAATGAATATATCTAAATCTAAAACTATGTGGAAACCCAAGTCTGTCATATTAGCTTATCGCATTTTTTAGTATTTTATCAGATCTTGGTCGTTTCTTTCTGCATTTTTTAGTTTCTTTTTCGACGAGTTCTTATAATACTTACGCGGACCCTAGGGTCAGATAGTTTCATCCTCGGTGTGGTGTTCCTCTTCGAAGTAGCTTTCGAGTGGGTCCGAGCTGCTTGCCGACATAAATAACTCATCATCCTCGTCCTCCGGCTCTGTTTTTTCGGTCTGTGTGGCTGCTTCACTCTTTTGTACATCTTCGTACAATCTTTTATAGGCAGCTGCTGTCACCATTATTTGTCTGGCACTTCCGACTAGTCCTAAAGGAATTCTGTCGTATTTCTTGGCCGATAATTTGTATATTTCTTCTTCGAATTCTTCCATCGATGGTTTCATTCTGGCTCTGATTACTCGTTCTTCTGAGTCATTTCGACCTTCTAGTAGTGGTCGTATCAACCATAGCAGTTTTTCGATCGTGAGTGCTTCCAGCGTCAGTTCTTGGACCACGATTCTCAATAGAACTTCAACTCTTTTTCGCATTGAACTATTGAATTCAAGTTCTATTAGGAGCATTTGTAGCTCTTCGAGTATAAGAACCCCGGTGAGTATTTTCTCGCCTTTCATCATCTAAGTGCATATATTATTTTAGTTTTTAGCAATATTAGATTTACCTTTATGAGTGTTTTAAGGAAATTATTGTAAGTGTCTGATGAGACTCCTCTTTGATCGTAGTTACGTTGAGACTGAAGTCTTTGCCACGATTTTCCTCCATTAATTGAGGCTGCTTGTACGTATTTTGGGCTCAACCGTGTACCCCGACTCCAGAGTCGGATTCGTTCTTGCATATTTGGTGTCCATGCTTTAGCGGTTTCAACTGCCTGACTACCTTCAGGCATAAATGGTATCTTAGCCGACATTCTGTAAAATATATTTACCTGTGACTTATCACATTTATATGTTTTTCAAGTATGAGTTTTAATTTGTGAGCGGTCCCTAGGGACAGGTTATTTTTATTTTCTGTCAACTGAACAGCATCCGCTGCAGCATGGTTGGCTAGCGAATTCTGCAACTCTAATGAAGTTCTCACAGTATTGGGCTTCAGCTTCTTTGAGTTCTTGTTCTTTCATATCTACTTTCTTTTTTAGACTATCAATGATTTGTTTTTGATGTCCCAATAGCGCCATCTGTACATGTTCAACTAGTTCATGTTTCTAAAAATTTCTTGAATTGTTTTGTTTATTTTACTCGTTTTTACCTTGATCATAGATTGTAAGGTTTCGACCTGTCTTTCTTGAATGTTGATGATGTTTTTCAACTCGTTGGCCCGTTGAACGTGTAATTCGATGTTCTCCATTTCTGAAGTATTTTAAATGATTAATTCCTAATAATTTGGGTTTTATTTTAGTAACGCTGCCTCTAGAGGCCGTTTATATTTTTGAACAGAGGAAATGGGTCTTTCTTCTGTAATTCGATTGCATACAAATTGGCTATGCCATCTTTCCTGACCGCTTGTGTGGCTGCTGTGTAGTGTCTCAGCATGTCCGTGTTGTTTACCCACCCGGTACTTTCCAAGATTCTTTCACGAGGTATATCATGAAGGGACGCTGTAGCTATTCCCGTTCTACGTCCGGTGTGTTTGGTAGGTGTTGTTGACCACTTATGATTTTTGGCAAATCTTGTTAATACTGCCATTGGTGCATCACCATATTCATATCCCATGCAGGGTTTTCCTCTGTGACCGTCACATTCTTTATTGTTCAATTGGTTCTGACACTGAAAAATGAAACCTTTGGTTGGTTCATTTTTCATTTGCCAGAATCGAATTAATAATTTTACCGGACAAGCCCAGTTTGAGGGTTGTGCGGCCAGGGTCACTTCTTCAATTTTATCCCCCGTGTTGGATTTTGAGACATGTATTCGAATTATCAGGAATTCGTTGTGATCTTTTTTCAGCCATCTAATGTCTGTCCACTTTAATCTACATATGTCGATCCATCGTCTCATTGACAGTGTTGTTAATATATAGATCAAAGCTGCTTGTTTCCTGGCAAATATTGCTTTTTGGCCTGGAGGTTTTCTTGCGAACCAAACTTGTTTTGCCTGAATCATAATCTCCTTCGGGTGGATGATCGGGGCCATTTTTGGAGTGAAATCGAATTCCAGTTGTAATGACTTTTTCTTTTGTTCAATTTCGTGTTTTATTTTCAGTTTGAGTACACGATCTACATCTAAGGCCGAAAATGTTGCTACCATGGTTTTGGTGAGTTGGTTTGGATTGAGCATTACGTTGTTTCGTTTGCTTCGTTCTAGATAACTAATTTTTTAACGTAATTTTATACGACATGAAACTTACGTATGTAGTCGGTTTCTATGAATTTTAGTAATGTCATTTTGTTAATTTGTTTTCCTATCCATTGTTTCCTAATATTCTCTATTTTCTGATACCAGTGACTCGATGACATTACTGAAATATCAATGAAAGTTAATTATCTTGTAAATTAAAGGCTTCCAGAACAGCTTCTCTATCAGCATCTGTGTGTTTCCACACAGCCTCCTTAGAGGGTTTTTTATTTTGTACCTCATTGGATTTTTTCTGGGAGTCTTTTTGCTGTTGATAATTTCCTCGGCCTCTGCCTCGTCCTCTATCGCCTCTAGTGCGACGTCTTGCTCTGTAGCTGCCCCTAGGGGCCGATTCATCCTTGTAACCTCGTTGATCTTTATTTCTGTCCCGGTTTTCTTTGAAATCTCTGTCATACGGTTTTTGCCGTCTATCATGACGCCCGCGAGAACTTGATCTTTCTTTGTTCTTCTGTGCATATCGTGACTCCGGTATTTGTTTGTTATGAATATGGGTCACTTCATGTCTCTGCGTTGCTGATAGCGCTCCAAATGGTACGTGGACCTTGTTGAACATCAAATTCTGTTTGATTTTGTCAACTGATTTTGACACTGATTTACAGAATGGTTGTTTCAGCTCTTCAATATGTTGCATGCTGAACATTAACCGATGAAGTTCTTGTTGATGGTCTGGTCTCAAAATACGTGACGCATCTTTCAGTCCTTCCATTCTCGTGTAATGTGGATCCGATTTCTGTCTTTCCACTTTTTGAGCTACTGTGAAGACATAGTCACGAAAGTTCATCAGTTTTACCGGATCCAAACATTCCGCATATCTTCGTAAAAGAATCACCAGTCCTTCCGCGTTGACCTCCTTCGTATTTTGCATCAGTAAACGTTTGTAGCTCAGATACACTACCTTCGGGTCTTCTCTGGCGGGCTGAAATTCCGTCATGTAGTAAGGGGCTGAAGTCCAAGACATTTTCAAGTCTCCTGCATCATCTTTGAAAACTTGATTTAATTTCTTAGCCCCAGTGCTGTAGAAATCCTGCATGTAGTCTTCCAGCTTTTTCTGAGCCTTCTCTCTTCGTACGGTAAGTTTATCCAACTTAGTACGTTCCTCTTCCAGTTTTTTCTGGAATTAGAAATATTTTAAATGAAAAAATGAAACCTGCCTCTAGAGGCCGTATAAAAATTAAGGAATTACCTCCAATTGATCCATTGATTTATCTTTAATCAAGTCATCAATCTGTTGAGCCGGTCCTGCTGTTGCGGGTTCCAACAGTTGAGATTTTCTTTCAATTCGTAGTTTCGAGGCTGTGACTTTTCTCATTGTTGTAGAGTAGCTCTCTTGAGCTTCTATTAACTCGCTCACCAGGAATTCTTTTTGTTCTTCCTTATTGTCCGTTTCTGAAATTTGTACGTTTATATGGGATTTTTCACTTTTTAAGAAACTTACCCTTGTAGTCTGTGATTTGAAACCGTTTTCTATTTACATCATCTCTCACGGTGACCACAATTGGAATAATACCAATGAAATTTTCCAACTTTTTATTTTGTGGTAATTTCGCGTATATTTCCTCCATCGACTCTTTTCGTGAGTCATCCATGTTCGTACTGGTCCTAGGACCCGATTACTCTCAGAGTTTTTTGTCGAAAGATAATAACCGATTTGCAACTAAAAGGAATTCAATTATTTTGAATGTTCATTAGGCTTGAAGTGAAAAACAGATTTGTTCATATCGGTTTTTTATTGTGATGGGCAGAGTTACAGAGTGTGTTTTTTAGGCAGTATTGATTCAAGGAATGAGGTGAATCAGAATTTTACAATTTGTTTCATAATAAATCTTTTTCAATTTTGTTTTATTTCCTAGGCCTATGCCTGAATTTATCCATTTTTGTTGAATTTGGTTGATTTTTCAAAATTATTCGTAACGCTGCCCCTAGGGGCCGATTTCTTCTTGCCTAGTCAGGCGGTTTGTTTGGTCTTTTTCGCTGGTGTGGCTGATTGTGGAACCAAGACTGGTTCTACTTGTGCCAACCGGTTCTCCGCTTCCTGGGCCGCTTGTCGTCGAATTTGCGGGCCCAAAGCATTTTGTCGTGGGCGCTTTCGTCGGTTATTGTTCATCATTCGGACCCCCAAACTTCTAACCTTGTTCTTCAAATTGTCATGGGTCAATTTCAGATCTCGAAGTTGACGTTCTCTGAATTTATTTTAACTGTAAATAAGTTACAAGTTTTTATTTATACCTTCTGAAGTCTTTCAGTTCAGCTTCCAAGGCATTGTTGTACTGGTACAGTGGGTTGACGTTGAACTCCTCTTGAAACTTTTCAACCAATCTTTTTTCATAGCCCTTGGCTTTGAGAATGTCAAAGTCTTGGTTTGGAGGGGTGGCCATGATTCGATCTTGGGTTTCACGAAATAGTGTCAAGAGGCACCAGCTTTTTCGACCATTTTGAACCGCTTTTTCGATTCCCCTGAATTTTTCGGCGTCCGCCTTGGTCGAAATCATTCGGTCAAAGTCCATCTAGGGTACAATAGTTGTAAAATTTACCACTTTCGTAAATATTACCTGATTGATGATCTTTCCAGCTGGTTCAAAGGCTGTGGCAGCTTCTTCCAGATCCATTCGAATGAGCTTTTCCAAGTTTTTGGTAATAACGCTTTTTTCTTCAGCCGAACGAAATTTCATTTTGTTTCTCAGTCTAAAAGATGAAATTTTATAGCGATTTTTGTTAAATATTCTCATTAATCGTTATAATCGCATATCCTTTCGGTTTTGTGTTCCAATGACCAGCATATTTCTGAAGAATCTCTCTACTTTTTACTATAATTTTTTACCTGCCCCTAGGGGCCGCTCTCAGTCAATACCTGTCCATCAAATAGTAAAACGCGATCGTCGGGAATGATTCCCAGTGGAGCCCCTCTCCAATATCTTACTCGAGTTCGTTCATCTTTTACTAATCTGGCGAACCCTTGAGGAAATTCTTCATAAAGATGACATACGATCAACACTTTCTCTGTCATGAATTTGTTGGCTATAAGGAATAAAATTTGATTCTCTATGTTTTTCGGTGGGAAAAAATATAATATTTCATTCGATACATGTGACGGATCGACTGAGAATATGTCGTAGGCAATAGCGTCGTCGTGATTGGTTGGTCCTCGATTGACAAATTTCTTTGTTCGTCGATTATCCGAAGTTGCCATCATATCGATTGTCGGATATATGCCTGTGGTTCGACAAATTTTCTTGAAGAAACGTGCCGGAATATATTCCTCGTTGTAATCAACTTTTCTGCTGTCTGGGTCAGCGATCATGTATTTGGTCGAAATCCAGTACATTCTAAATTTTTCACCTGAGCCTAGGCTCCGTTTTTTAACCTAAAATTTTATTACCTCATCACCGAATTCAATTCATTTAACTTTTCATATAGTTTCACGATCCATTCTGTCATTTGAGGAGTTGAAGATCCTAGATTTCGATAAGCATATGTAACTGGTTCATTATCGCAATAATGGATCAGAGTACATTCGCTGAATTCGGCCGGATTATCTATCAGCATTTGAACTATCGCCGCTGCCTCCTTTATATGAATCGGTAAGTTTATAAGACTTTCTGGTATATATCTAGTGTACCGTTTCTTTTCGCCAGATCTCGTGAAATATACTATTCCCCATGCGAATATGCTTGAATCAGTAAAGCTCACTTTCATGGGTCGTTCATTTTTGAGGAATTCGGGTCTCCAAACGTGTCTCATTTTGACTTGGTCCATTTTCAACCAAACTTTGAATTCTCTGGCTAAGTCCGCTGAATATCGCACTGGTTTTGACGGAGACCATCCTTCCTTATCGAATCTGGTGATTTCATCTGTCATGGATCTAATGTACAGTCTCGTTTTTGGTTCCGCTAGCATAAAGGATACACTCTTCCCTCTGATCTTCATTAGATCTCGGTATGTGATCCATTTTGAGGTGTTTTTAGAAGTCCATCCTGTTATGGCTTTCCTTATCAGGGCTCTGGATAATCTCCTTTTTATTATGATAAATCATTAAGATTTTTAAGTACACACTGACCCTAGGGTCCGGTTCCTAAGTAATTCAATATATTTTTGCCATTTTTCCTCTGGTACGGCAATAGTTCCTGATTTCGTGTCCAGTTCCATTCCCAAAAATTCTATTTTGGTCGTTGGCACCAGCTGACTCTTGTCCAAACTTATAAAGCCGCCTACCGCAATGATCAATAATAAACCTCTTATCGCCCCTTGCGGTTGAAAATTTCCAAATCTCCATGACGTGGTGGCTTTGAAATCCATCATGAGTCTATCGTCGAGATAGCACTGCCACTCCAGGCCGAAGAACCTTCCGTAGTTCACTGGTATCATGTTTGTGAGTTGAAATTCTCCTGGTGAACCTGGAATACCAAAAGCTGCTACCCTGTATTCAAGTATTTCGCCGAATAGTCCAAATGCTGTGAGTTTTCTACCTTCTGTTCCCAATTTGAACAAATGAAACCCTCTTTTGTCATCGCATTTTGTGAGAAGGACGTCTTTTTTCAGAGCTATCAGTGCTTTTGGTAGATCCTCTAGAACACATTTTATTGAGTAGGCTTCAATATGTTTTAACCACGCACCGTCCAAGCACATCCGACCTTTCTTGTTCATGTTGGCATACACAGCAGGTACTAAAAGATCTGGGACTTGTCCCTCTTTTAGCATATAAATGGCCCCTGATTTTAACCATGAAGTGAGCGTTTCGATGTTAAATTTGTAGAACTTCCTTTCCAGTTCTTTCTTGGTGTGAAAAGCCGGTGGTAACATTTTTCCATTTTTTACTAGAATTGGAACGTTTCTATTTTTGGGGTACCATTGATCAAATCTTTCATTTGCTTCAGCTTCTGCTTCGGCGTTATTTTCGTTCCTAGATTCCGGATCGGGTTCCCAATTTCGTACTTTCTTGGCATTCTTTTTCACAAATTTCGTTTTTGCCTTTTTGTCTTGTTTTTCCCATTCAATTAACTCTGCCTCTAGAGGCCGTTCTTTTATTTTATGAAAATGTTTCAAATTTTCGAAATGTGGTTCCGGTGTTGTGATTATTTCTCCTACATTTCTAAATTTCGAAGAATCTTTATGATCTGTAGGCATAATATTTCTGTACACATCGAATCCTCGTGACACATTGTTAGACGCTCGATGTCGTTCTTCTAGGCCTTGAAGTTTTTGTATCATGTAGAAGTGAATCTGATAGAAGTGATTGTAGCTTCCTCCATAGTATTCTTTTTCGTTTCTAAAGTATACTTGGTGCCAGTATGCTTTCTTGTCATTGGCCGTTTCATGAAAAGTGTCCAATGCCCAGTAACCATAACTCAGCCATTCCTTGTATGTGTATGGCCCTCTCAGACGTCCTTGTCTGTCCATTACCCAGTTCTTCTTCCAGTTTACGGCTTTTACACATGGTGGTTCGTAACAGCGGACATACAGTATGTCGTTCTGCCATCTCCTTTCGTCATCTTTCTCCTTTCGGCAGTGTAATTTACATTTTAATCCACATTCTTCGTTGCAGTGTTGTCCACCGCATTTACAGCCTTCAAGACATGTGTCCAATTTCAAAGCGTCATCTGACCAAGCTCTCCATGCTACTTTGTTTATTTTTGGAGTGATCCATTTCAATAATTTTGTTAGCTTTGTCGATCGATATTTGACAATTTCACCCATGTATTGGGTCAGTTTTGTTTCCGATTTCGATCTAAATAAATGACTCTTGACTTTTATGGCCTTGAAGAATACAACGAAAATTACTTTCTTATGGTGATTTATTTCATTCGTGACTCAATTAGTTTACAGTTAAATACTAATTTCGTATTCCTACCGTGTTACACCAGCTCGCATTCTGTTGACAGTAAAGTGTTTTTCGGAAGAACCTGCCCCTAGGGGCCGTGTATTTTTTCAAAGATGGCAGATTTTGAGAGTACAGTATTTTTTCGGTCCTCCATCCGGATTCCCGTATTTTAGTATTTGAACTTTTTTCGATGAGGTTCTAGTTCGTATCTGGCATACTCTTCCTCTTCTTGTGGACTGGGTGTGGAGCTTCGTTGATCCTTATCTCTGAAGCTGTCGTCGAAATGTTCAAAACTACGAGAATTTTTAAAATCCATGTACGTTGGGTTTATTTTCGTGATTGCATTAACAAATTTCTCAAACCTGTCATGAGCTTCTTTATCTGCTGTTGCCGTGATTTGATCATGAGTTTCGGCCAGGTGAAATAGTGATGTGACCAACGTGTCCGTCTCCCTTCTCATAGGTGGATTATAATCTCTCTTATCACAGCTCGAGCTTAGTGCATACACCCGTTTGTCCTTGATCTCGTTCCATTGATCTGTCTCTCTATTCGCCAACCAGATCGCTCCCATTTTTCTTGGTGCCACTGTAGCGAGGAGGTCTTTGATTGGTCCTACTCGTAGGTCCGTCTTCTCCGTGAGTTTTTTCACTTATAAATAGTATTTTTATTCACTGAGCCTAGGCTCCGAATTTTTAAAGTAAGTTTTTGACTTACCGATTAGCATGAATGGTTTGACCCATTCAATTTTTGCTTCATTTCCCGAAATTAACATCATTGAATGAAGCAGATTTTTCAGAAATGCCAATTTATGACAAATCTCTTGTAGAGACATCTGGAATGGATTGATCATGAACTCAGTGAGTAGACTCGTCAATGTACCAGTAAATTGACTTGACCACCAGGAAACTGCTCTATACATTGTTGCCCAATTCAATTTCGGATCTTTCGATATCCATTTTCCCTTTAGGGCTTTCCACCATGTTTCAATAAGCGGCCAGTCTTCTCGGTCTGGTACTGCCATTAGGGTGAACATCTCTTTGACAGTTTTTCCCATGTCCGATCTCAGGAAATCTTTTGCTCCGAGATCTTTTGTAGACCAGAATTTTCCTTCATCTAATCCATCCGTTACTTGGACTATTTCTTTTTGTGGTTGTTCGAAGCTGTCAGATTTTTCTTCCACTTCGTCCTTTGATAACATTTCCAGTTTATCCTCCACTTTTCTCAGGACCTGATTGTTCTCTTTTACCAGTTTCTTTATGGCTTCCATCTGAGGTATCCCTTCCAGTTTCGTTCTTATTTCGCTTCCTTGGGCTTCTAATATTGCCTGTAAAGCTTCAATCTTTTCCTCCAGATTGGTTTGGAGGCCCTCGTTTTGAATAATTCCTGACCCTTTGGTCTTTTCCAAAATCGACTTCAGAATCGTCGTCTGCTCCGCCTGACTGTATGCCATTCTGGCCACTTGTTGTTCTAAGAATAATATTGTTTTCTATGATAATTTTATTATACACTTTTACCTGGGGATTGAGTCCCTTCTTCGAATATGACCACATTAATCTGTTCGAATATAGAATGGTCATCGAATTCTGGGTCCACCGCATCTTTTAACAGCTTTATTATTTCATTCAGCATGTCTTTCGTGTCCTCTAACAAGTCCGCATGCGTAAGTTTGAACTAATTATAATAATTTTTATCCTAATTCCTGCCCCTAGGGGCCGTTATTTTATACAATTAAACCTCAAAGTCCGCATATTTTGCTATAATAGCATCAAGAGTCTTCGTCGCATTTTCCCATTTTTTCTTTTGCTTTTTGGGTGGCATGATACTGATCTCAGTCTATAATAATGAAGATTAGTTCTCTTATAATTTTATGTCTCTCTTATTTTCCAAAATAGCACCGATTTTGTTTTCCTATTCTCATCGTTTACTATTCTCCGAATTATTTCTATTTTTGTGTATGATTTACCGAAAAAAGAACTTCTGTTCGACTACTTTCTCTATCTCATCACCTCTTTCTCAACGTGTGTTTCTGGGACTAGTCCCTTCTCAATTAAGACTATTATCATTTGATTTTACAGTGGTGGATTTATTGACACGTGGGGTTGATTGTGAATTTTTACAGAAGACCTTTTGCAGGCTCCTCCAATAGATTCGAAAGGTCGAATTATTGAAAGATTACAGAAAATTGTTCTTTGGAGGGTTAATTTTACAGAATGGAGATTCAAATTACAGAAAAAGAGGGGTTTTTTGGTTGAGGGTACAGCGTGCACGTGTGTAATTTCTTTTTTCTTAATTTCCGGACCCTAGGGTCATTTTTAATTACCAATCTGATTCTTGGTCGTACGTTTGGTCTATGATCGCCATGATGTTAGTTAGGCATTGTTTGAAGTTCATAACTCTTCTGGCTTCGATGGGTTTATCTGGAATCCTAGCGTCCACTTTTTTCAGCAATGATTTGATGAGCTCTCTGTTTTTCACCAATTCACCGACTTCCAAAAACTTTTCCATGAATTGATTCAGGCGAATTTTTTCTTCTCTGGTGTTTTTGTACGCCCTTTCGTTCATTCGGTCCCACCGTCTAGGATGGATATACATTATATCCATCGGAGCTTTTATTTTGTTGAGCCCCGGACCGTTTAGCATGCCCGGCTTTCCTGTAGGTTGTCCTATCCATTTTAAGAAGTCAGCATAACTGTGAATCTTATAGGCTTGTCTTAATCGAGTTAATTTTTGTTTGCACCAATTTCCTTCGAAGAAATTTTTATAATTGTTAACTCTATCCTTAACATATAGTTTTGACCTATTGGATATGGCCACTCGTCTGCTTTTTCGAAAAAACGATTGACATTTGCCAGTATCTTTTTTACGTCAAGATCCGGATGATATATGGACATTTGATGTTCCGACATTGACAATCTCACTTCTCTCGAGACTCGCTTTAATTTCGTGGCTGCTTCCTGTTCCAGGTTTGGTGTTATATTAGAAGAGCTGCCTCTAGAGGCTGTGTCCGTAATGGACCATGATCTGAGTTCACTTTGATCCGTTGCCATATGACCGACCGGCCGTCTAAATTATAACATAATTAATGATATATTTTTTGTAAAACATTATCTTTCGGGGTTGTCTTTTTAATGGTTTTTACCTGTGTAAGGATTTTTGGGCTTTCGCGTCCGGTAGTTCTTCCCTAGATCTTTGTCTACCAAGAGCCTTTGTGCGGTCTGGATATCCTGTGTTCTGAACCCTCTTTACTCGAAGTGTCATGTGATCCCAGTCGACTGGGGTGCGAGGAAACCGTTTTCGGTAAATCTCCGCTAGTTCTTCTCTTCGATCCGGTTCGAATGCTTTGTAGCCTTGCAGTCTTGGATCGAAAAAACTGATTTTTTCCGCTTGCAACTCCGGATGAAAATGTCGTTTGAGATCAGCAATCAGTCCCCAATATCTGAAATTTTTAATTTTAGTATATCGTCATTTTGTAAATCTTAGAAGTGTGGAACTATTTATTACTGACCTTGATGGATCACCGTCGGCGATATCTTTGATGTCATCATCCCTGATCAACCTGTCCCACAGTTGAAGTGTATTGCTCGGTCTTGAAAAGAAATTATCTTCCCTTGATAAGAGTGGAAATAAATTTTCAGGTGAATAATACGACTGTCCATTAACCTTCGCCTTTGGTTGGACTAATTCCACCATTGATGAAGAATGATCTGGTCCTAGGACCCGTGTATTATCTAAATTCATGTTCGCCAGATGATCATCCGAGTCTGATAAGCAATCCTTCACTCTTAACAATTTATTTGTATTGCTACCCCAATACCCTATTTGAGTAGGTGCTCTATTCTCCATGTCTTCAAGATTTCTACCAGCAAAATATGCCACTTTCGTTGATGAGTGAAGTGGTATCAGTTCGAACAAGTCATCCTCTCGAACATGATCCCTCCATTTCTTGGCCATATCCGTTGTTTGTGGTCGAGCAATCGGATCTCCATTCATCCAGTCAATCTTCATCGACAACTCTGGGTCACCTCCTATGTCTTGATCCCTTTTGAATCTGGTTTCAAGCGCCTTCTTTTCGTCTGGTGATCCACTGAAATTTTTGAAGTGTTGAATTACTGGATCTAATTTATCACCACAAATGTAATCCGGCACTTTGAAGAATGCCAGTTTTTGGTTGTGGTCTTCTTCCTGTAATTTGTTGGCAATTTGACACATTTTAATTCTTTGCCACGGCCGGTTTACCATTGTGTGTTGTTTTGGTAATCCGATAACGGATTTTCCGCTCGGAACTGAATACCTGTCCCTAGAGACTGAGTTATTTGTAGACCAAAACTTCATTTGACCCATTTGAGCTCTGAAACTTGTATTTGCCGGATCACCTTCACTTAGAATTCTCCTGGTGATCAGAGGTTCTTCTATTGACGGTCTCAGGACTGCCACTTCCAGTTCAAAGGTGTCCAAATACAGTGTATCACCTTGTATGTGGGCAAACATATTCTTTTGTCTATTCGACAGGAAACTATGATGTTCTAGAGATGGAAACTTTGGTTTGATATGCAATGCACGGTTCGTAGATGGTCTTGGAACCGTGAACATCAAGGCATGATCCAGATAATCAATGTAACATTTTTTATGTGGTACTAAACCAAAATCTTCTCTTAGTTTCGTGTTCATGTACAATGATGCGTCCCAAATTTTTCCTTTGTCGTCAAACAATCTTTCATCCAGTAGTTTTGTGCCGTGATTGGTACTTCGGAGCATACTGGCCCATGAGTTGGTAGATTCACTTAAGATTTTAATAAATATTTATTTCTTAGTTCAATTTTAAGTCCTTTTCTTTTTATTCGTGTCACTGGGTCTAGACCCCGTTTTCATTAAATAATTTTCATATTTGTATCATTGTTACCTGTGTACGCAAAGCATAATACCAACTTCGTTAAGCTTGTTTGCCAATATGATTAACATCATTAGGTCTTTTTCCCACAGTTTCTCTACTTTTATTCGTTCTGTTGCTATCGCTAGGTCTTGACCTGAGTTTTTATTTAGAACGCCTTGGAAAGATTTTTTGAATCGATCATGTGCCGAATTTGCCTTGAGTCCTAGTTTTGTAGGTTCCGCGCCCGACATTCTGAAGAAAGAATTTTATTATTTCTTATAAGGAAATCCTTTATTAATTTTTATATTTCTACGTTAACTTTTTTCCTAATTTTTTAGAAACTAACCTAAGCATCATCATGTCTAGCCATTCTTTATCAATGATGTCGCCATCATTCGTTCGATATTTAAAGTCTTCCCATTTTATCGATTTTGGCTCGTCGTTGATCATTTCGATTGTTTCCACTAAGGCGAATGTTCTGTCGGCTGCTACGAATGTATCATTCCTACATCTTGAGTCGTGAACCGTGTCCGCTACTCTTGCTGTGGTGACTAACCTCTCTTCCACTTGTATTACTAGTAGCTTATCATGCTGTCTGTCCAAGTTGTAGTCCGGGTCGATTGGCATTAGTAATTCTGAGCCATTAACCACACTTAAAATTCAGTTTTTTAACTATTTTACCACTTCTTTCAACCTATTTATTATACCTGACCCTAGGGTCCGTTCGACGTATTTTTCAACCAAAATTACCTAAATAGAGGTGTAGCGTCCATGTCCGCTGTTCGTCTCCCATTTTTTTCCGTTATTGGTGTAGGGAGACCCCCTTCGTTGAATTTGTGATTCAGGACAGGTATTTTCGAACTTTGTTGTCCTCTATTCCAATGTCGTGTCTCATCCATTTTTCCGGACCATCTTGAGTCAGTGGGTAGCCAGTTGCTGCTCAGGAATTCAATTTCATCCCTTCCCATGGCTTCTTTGGGATCCATGAACCCAAAGTGCCCACCTAACATCAGTCTTAGGTATGGGGCATATTTCGTCCATCTGATTTGAGTGTCAAATCCCATTAGCGCCAGTTTTTCACGTGTCGATCTGAACACTTGAGTGTATGTGGTAAACTTTAATTTGCCAAATTCTTCAATCAGCTCTTTTTCCGGAATAATGTCAAGCATACGTTCTTCCGATGTTCTTTTCATTCCTGCGTTAAATAGCATTCTGAGCAGGTGTTCCATTACTTTCATCTGAGAAAGATACTCCCACTCTACTCCTTCCAGAGATGGTTTCATTCTTCTTGACAATAGTTTGGGATTTGTAGAGGGAGTTTTAACCCATACATCTCTTATCAGTTGATATTTGTCCGGAATTAGGTCTGGATCCATGACCTGTTTTATGATGTCATCTGTAAAAGCTGAGCCTAGGCTCTGGTGAATTGTACAATAAACCGAATTCTTCATTCTGTTTCTATGACAGGGTCTGTTATCAGTTGTAATTGCCACACATTTTAAACATCCCGATATCTCTCGTAGTACATTCAATTTGTCAGCCAGATTTTTTGTCATTGGAGGTTGCATTCTTTCTGGATCTGGTATAATGATCCGTTGGTCCAAGTCCATATCATCGGTATTATCATCTGAGTCCGGATCTGAGACGAATGAATGTAATGCCTCTGTCCATATCGAATTTGTGTCCCAGTCCAATCCTTGGTCGTGATTCATGTAACGATCTTCTTGATCTAGAAAGGACGCTAGTTCACAAGCTTTCATGACGAACAGGGTCGAGTCAGCATAAATTTCCACTTCTTCATCAATGATTTCTGACTCCAAAGCTTTTTGAATCCTGTCCCTAGGGACGTTTGTTTGAATGATTTTTTGAGCTTTCCTGCCGAGTTTTATGCCCGTCATTGCCTGATAGTATTTGAGGCTTTCAGGTTCTGTTGACTTTTCAATCCAATTTCTCATTTTTTGTAATCGAAAACCCATTTTCTCAGCATTATTGCTCTTTTTAACCACTCGATAGAGTTCATCTTCCCATCCGAACCAGTTTTTCATTTTAGTGCTGAGCTCACCCATATTAGCCAATACTGGCATGTTGATTAGCGAATCATTGCCTCTGATTTTCGCTGAATCAAGGAAACTTGTAATCCATAAGATTCCATTCGTTATGGCATCTGAAGTACCATCTGAATCCGTATCAGTCTGCTTCAACATTGTTGTGACCAGTTCGAGCAAGTCATTTGCCATTTTTGCCCGTTTTTCTGTGAATTCGGACACCTCTGATCCTCCCATAATAACATTGTGAATCAAAGGTCCTGCCATCGTCGTCAGTGCCGAAGGTTTGGTTCGTGCTATTTCTTCGATATCCCATTTCGGCCATTCGATGTTCTTCAAAACGTCACATAGGAAAACTGGATTGTCCAGTTTCGCCAGTTTTGTTTTTGTCTCATTTCCGAGTAATGATCGAGGATTATCTGGTGAATGTTGTTCTACCAGTTTGAATATCAAATGGTACACCATTGTTTCCGTGAACTTCTCCTGTAGCAATCTTGGTGTCATGTTACGTGCCGACTGCGTGAACATCACGTTCATCATTGACCAAAATGCCTTGTGCATGGACCATGCCAACAGGTGTTTCATTCCAGTGTTAAATTCCTGATTCTTCACGAAACTCATTTCAATCAGATCTAACAATTGAGATTTCACTGGAAGCTGCATCCTAAAAAACAATTTTTGTTTCTGCAAGATAGTATCCTTTCCTTGGTCTGTTTCCTTCCTGGTGAGCTGACTATGTGTCTTTTTTAATTTTCCTGACCCTAGGGTCCGTTCTCAATTTTAATTCCAGTTCCTTTTATAATTTTATTATCATTTGTGTGAAATTTTTGTTTCTCGAAAGAACTCATTTGTATATCATGAATCTGTCCCTAGGGACCGCGTTGTATGATTTTTAGGTTAAAGTTATTACTATTATGTTTATATAAAAGGGAAATTTTTACCTGAAACGATCAAAATCGTATAGGATTTCTTGATCTTCTCGCCACATGCTGAAAAGTGAGTCCGGTCCGAATAGATTCTCCGTTTCCTCTGCTTGGTTCGTCTGAAAAAAATAATTTATTATTTAAAACCATGTACTTTTTCGTAAAAGAGGATATTTTGGTCTAACTCGGTACGTCCTCGTTGAGCCTCATCGTTGCCCGTTTTCTTTTCGAGTTATTAATTTTTCGGTGTCCTGTCGACATCTTAATTTTTTTCGGGGCTTCAATTCCCCTTCTTCCGTTTTAAAGAAGTTGGGTTACATCGAGATTCGAACCCGGGTCAACTCGACCAAGCTCTGCGTCCGTACCGGTTCACCATTTGATCCCCTATCCTAATCTGGTTTTTGCTAGATTTTCTATCTCACTAATTTTCAACTATTTTTATAGATTTTCCCTTTTTTACGGAATTTTTATTCAAGACTGACTTGAAAAATATTAGACTTGCCTGCCAAAAATAATGCAATCCCGTTCGCACTCTTTTTCCTCCTTTCTTCATCTTGAACCATCGTTTTCTAGCCTCATCTACTTGAGCCATGTCGATGGTGAACTTGGCCTGGGCCTTTTTGTTTGACGGTTTAACTTCACATTGAATTATGAAGTTACGTGCGCTAACTAAAATTATTTTTTAAGGATTTATTCATCTCATATTTTCAAGAAATAGGAGTTTTTTATTATTATCGAGATTTTTTAAGTTAGATCCTGGCTCTAGAGCCCGTGAGTTCTTATACCTGCATCAGCTGAGATAATTTGGTTTTTCCTATTCCGGAAACCGATAGGATTCTCTGGTAGACCAGTCCAAAATGGGATTCTCAAGTTTTCCACCATCAAACTTTCCATCTTCAACTTCTTAGCGGATACCACTTCCACTTGGAGAATAATTTCCTTTTCTGGAGAGGGGAAATCCGATCTCCTATCCATGATGACGTCCATTAGCTGAAGAATGAGCATTATATTTAGCTCTTTTATTTTTCGTATGTTCGAAAAAAGATTATTTTTACCTTTTCCTGGCCACCTGGCTGTTTTTTGAACATCACTTTTGGAGTACCCAAATTCTCACTTCTCATGTTCGAAGCCATGTGGGCTAGGCTGTTCGTTTTGAAGCGATTTCGTGCCGTTTTCGAGATTGAAAACGCTTCAGCATCAGGGAATCTCGTCTTATTGATCTTGCATAGATCATCAATTGTCGTGATGATTGCCGTCTCAATGTCTCTGTCAGAGACATTTCCTCTCAGCGTTAGCATGAAGTTCTCCGCTAAGAATTGAGGCATTCTCTCCGCTTTCGAGATTTCTCGATTTTCTACGTGGTTCCGGTCCCTAGGGACAGTGAGATAAGAATCTCTTGGTGCCATGGAAATAAGCATGAGATCTTCTTCCTTCAGTAACGGTTGATCTTGTACCAATCGAAGCATGGTGGCAATATCCTCTGATAATTCGTCGATCGTGATATCTTTCGAAGCGATCAACAATTTCTCCGTGGCTCTTGCCTTATCTCCCAAGACATCAATCCGAATTTTGATTCGAAGTCCCTTGATTTGGACTTCGGTCTCGTTTGAGATTGATACCGCCAGATCCCGTGTGGTCATGGGAAAATAAGCTCCATCCACCGGTTGAGGTGACTTTGGGAAATCAACTACCGCAGAGGTTGCCGATTCTCCAGGTTCTTGTCCCGCTCTGTACCTAGGCACCGGTGTAAGTGTTGTCCTGTTCAGCATCAGGCTTCTGGTAGAGGCAATCGTCTTTCTGATGTGATTGCTACCACCTAATGTTCTTCTGCGCTGTTCCACGCTCCAAATGTTTTTCTTTGACTGTAATAACGCCGTCATGACGTGTGGTCCTTCACAATCTTAACGATTCAGTTTTAGATTGTTGTATTTTAATTTTTATAACTGATTTTTTATAAAATTTAGTACTTTTTCCCTCCAAAATTTTATTATTAATTTTGTTCTCGGGTTTTTCTAACCTGACCCTAGGGTCCGTGTTCTTTTAACTATTTAAAGTTTTTTAAATTTTACCTGTACCAGGTTTATACAATTTTAAATGAGAAGTTTTCTCTTATTTTTACCTGGTAACTCAAATTGAATTAGTTTGCAACTGAAAATATTTTTATCGCATTCTAGAGTATCTAGAATTTTTAAGCGCGCGTTAGTTTCGCCAAAAAATTTTTTTCAGGCGAAAATTTTTGTCGATTCAGTTCTAGAGATGTGTAATACCTCTTTTACCTGTTACGATAGAGTCAATGACCTTCATTTTCTCTTCAACACCGTGTTCCAGATTGTCTAAGTCCGTATCTTCAGAGTATGTACGCTTACGACTCCAGGTCGCCATGATCTCTAGCTTGTCACAGCCCCAATGTTGGTTTTGATCGAAGTTTGCGTTTATATCCCTTCTTGAATCCATTCCGAGATTTTCTGAAATAGGATTACTTTAGTTTTATCTGTGTGTCAAATGTGTATAATTTGAGCGTATCAGAATTTAAGATAAGAGTTTCACGATGACTTTCAGTTTTTTCTCCTTTTTGATTTTTCTTGAGGGTTCAAGAAAGACAGTGAAAGAAGGATTTACTCCCAGCTGTCCCTGTAGAGTAATCTTTTTCGAGTAATCTGAGCCTAGGCTCCGTGAGTTTACGACCTTAACCTTAATTAAGGGTGTATTTGTATGACTTATACTCGTTTTCAAAGGTTGAACACAATCATTCATACCCTCCGTGAGTATCCTCAGGTGTTAGGATACTCTCGGGCAATATATATATATAGCAAGAAGGTTTTTTCGAAAAAATATTCTCCCGTTAGCCATGTTTCTCTAGAATATTCCCTTCTTGCTTCATTAGTTTTCTCTTAACTAGTTTCTCTATTGATTATATGAAAATGACGAAAAGTATTTTTCGTTATTTTTTTATTTCAATTATTTTTGTAATGAGTCATAAAAATACACCCACGCCTGATCTTCACTTGATGATGACTAATTGTTATCGTCCCTGGAAATAAAGAT
>SCLD01003322.1:0-19575 GCA_004367895.1 Oikopleura longicauda
ACTACACATACTTAAAATGATTTCGAGAAAAACCATAATAATACAAGTATCGAGTATACTTAGTATAGGAACTTTATCAGTGAATCCGAGCAGAAAACTGAACATTAAAACTTGTTAAAATTTTATTTATAACGAGCATTTGAATTTGAACAGTCGTATTGATTAAGTATAAAGTAATCTTTATATGTGTGATTTTAATCTCTGTGCTGACGGAAAAACCAATGCTGAGTATCACGCCAGGTAAATCAGCAAAGACTCACCTCTTTCTAGCCTTATCGGTAAAATCTGAAAATTTTCGATTCCAGATGAAACTTTGTCCCCTCAAACTTTGACCATTTTTTCAATTCTTCACGGAATTTTAGAACAGTTTAATCCCATCTGTTACAGTTCGGGAATATTCAGGGAGTGTCATTTCTGGTGAAAAAATCCAAATGACTTGTTTTATTTCGATTTTTTTCCAAAAATGACGCTGGCTCAGTTCCAAAAATCCGTTTTTTCCAAAAATGATACTCCCTGATGTTCCCGGTTTTTGGATTTTTCCGAGATTCGCAGCTAAGAGTTTATAGAATATGTTGAATAGTAGCGACAGTTAATGTTGCGGCAAACTTTCGTTTATGAAAATCACTTTTTACGTTGCGCTTCTCGAAATTTGAGAAAAAAAAACAAAATTTTCGAAAAAATCGAAAAAGACCCATTTGCCCGCTCAAACTTTGGCCGATTTCACGAATTTTAGGCATAATAAAAACCGGCCAAAGTTTCATCCGCCACTGTATCCGATTTGATCGCTACTGAAAGTTTTTAGGGCTGGGTTCGTCAGTAATAAACGGTGGGCAGATGAACAGTCGAAGTGCTCCTGTCAAGAGGGGTTTCTATAATCTTATGGACGACAGATTTAAAAATGACGACTTTATGGATAATTTCATGCCCTCGAAACGATTCGACATTGCGTCACCATTTGATTCATTTTAGGATAAGAAGCATAGTTTTAACTTATATTAATATAACTTGCATCTTTTCGTTTTTATAACTGTTTATTTTTTAGACTATTTGCATGCACATTTTCCAGTACAAACGTTCATCACGTGATTCAGCTGTACCTTAAACTGGAATAAAAATCAAAAATATTTTATATCATATATCATATATGATTTATGATATACACCAATGGCGGGTTACATAGATAGATTCTGGATCGTTCCATCACTGGAGGTCCAAAATCTGACCTTACCATCGGATTCTGCGTAGTTGATTTAGTGGAACTAAAAAATTTTTGGTCAATTTCAATCACGTGATGTAGCTTTTTCTTAGTCTGAAGTTTGAAAAGTAGGGTGTCTATTTCAAAATGTAGCAAGCAGCTGGTTGGTCCAATCCAAATATTTTTTTTGCATCTGATAGATCCACCAAATATCACACCCTACTTTTCAAACTTCAGACTCAGAAAAAAGCTACATCACGTGATTGAAATTGACCAAATTTTTTTTGTCGCACTAAATCAACTACGCAGAATCCGATGGTAAGGTCAGATTTTGGACCTCCGGTGATGGAACGATCCAGAATCTATTTATGTAACCTGCCAATACTGACTAGGCAGATGACAGACAGGTGAATCGGTCTTACCAGGAATTCGAATATGAGGCTGAAACCGGAATCATAAGTTATGTAGCCATTTCATACCATATATGCTATCAAATAAAACACAAATATTGTAACATGTTGTCTTAGTTGGTTGGAATTACTATCGTCGGATTCAGAATTGTCGGTGGATTTAGATTCTAAATCATTTAGAATATGTTACCATCAGTCTATCACTACCGAACGTTAACGCTCAAAGTCATTGTAGTTATAATAATTTGCAACCATTCCGCCCAACTTCAGACTTTAAAGTTATTATCAGCAGTGTTGTTTTATTCCTTGAATATAAGAATTAACCTGATATAATCTCGGATCTTAGTCTAGAATCCAGATCTTAGAAAGAAATATTGTGTGTAGTGAAAGAAAGAATGAGATTAACGAATTAAATTTGTAGTTTGAATAGAATGACGCAATTTAAGTGCGTACTCGCCTGGTGGTAACAGAGTCTGTTCTTGTAGTTTGTGGCGTCTAAGTGGTTTGAGTTAGAATCAATGATTCTTGTGTGGTTCGTGATGTCAAGACTGCTTTGTTTGATGATGTTCGACTTCTATTCGTCGCCATTGAAGATCCTTAACAGTTTAACCATTCGGTCTCCAGTTTTTCAACTGATACTATTAAAAAAAAATTGAATATCATTTTAGATTATTCGGGATGAAAAAAAAACAAATTTTAACCCTTATTGGCAAATCACGGAAACAAAATCCAAAAACTGGGAACTTCACCGATCGTGTTTCGCGGAAACAAAATCCAGTTTTCTTTTTTGACTTTTGGGAACTTCATCGAGCGTGTTTTGCGGAAACAAAATCCATTTCTTTCCATAAACTGGATTTTGTTTCCGCTAAACACGCTCGGTGAAGTTCCCAAAAGTGATTTTTTCAAATAGTGTTTTATATTTAACGTTGTGGCAACAAATGGATTTTGTTTCCGTCAAACACGGTGGGTGAAATTCCAAAATAGCTTAAAAAGCCTTTGGATTTTGTTTCCGCCAAACACGCTTGGTGAAGTTCCCGGACTTTTTCGCATTTTTTGTTTTGAAATACGATATCTTTTAGCGATGGCGTCACGTGGGTGACGTCATACACTGTACATGAAGTATGACTCATACTCTATCAATAACAAATGACGTCATCGTCTCATACTCCACGGTGACGCAGCATGACGTCACCAAAGATGAAGAACCTTGTCTTGGATTTTGTTTCCGTGAAACACGCTCGGTGATACTCCCAAAATGTTGCCAATAAGGGTTAATTGAATTTTTGATGATGTCATTTCCGGCCATAATTAGGGCATAGGCTGCTGATCTTTTACGGCAACGTAAAAAAATCCGGTAGAGAATCTCTACTAGAGATTGCGAATAGTTTTAATTTCTAACCTCGTCGGAAAAATTGGGTGAGACTTTGTTGAAATTGTTTTCGAACAAATGAATATAGTACCGCATTTGAAACGGGACTTATCCAAGGGAATATTGTTGCCCACGCATGAAAATTGTCACAGAACGTAGGCTTGACTTTTATCACTTGTAATCTGAGAATTTGCCACGCTATCATTGGTGTCCAGCAACATAACAAGCTTAACTTTGTAAATATGACGCCGTCCAAATATTTAATTAAGTGGGTGCGCCTTCCCGATGGTCTTCGTCTCTTAACTTCCCTATGCTGAGTTAGAGCCAAATAACCATCGGGATGACGAACCGCATTTTATCATCTTTCATTGGCCATCATTTATGGCACGTCACGACAATGAACTAGAAAGGATTCCAACTTGGAATTTCCAAGGGAAGCTTAACCCCCGGAGGTAAACCGTTCATTTGATGAACGGTTTTGAAAAAATATTTTTGATGATAACGCCCACGCCTTTCAATGAACAAAAAACATTTTTCTTTTCAGACCGTAGTTAGAAATAAGCGTAACAAATATGGGGACAGCCAAAGCCAGAAATGCTAGAAAATAAATAATATTATGGATGAAATGATTACAAATTCTCTGTCAAACGTTTTTGACTCAAACCTGTGACAAGCCAGTAAGATCTCTCAGATGTTGGATGGTAAATATCGCACCTGGAAAGTTTTTCACCACGATTCGGATAACACAAATCAATTTCTGTCTTGGTTAACCTTAGTTCCTCACAATCGGATCTTGTCGAGGAACCCCATGCCACTTTACATTGAATAACATCATCAGTTTCGATCACTTTTGACGAAATGATTACCAGTAAAAAGTTTGAAAAGAGATTGTTTATTGCATTTTTGTATCCTAGACCTGGGGTCCCGATCAGGCCTCCACGGACGACGGACGAAAATTTTAACTCCGACCGTCCACCTCATGGACGCGGACGGACGCGGACGCCAAATTTTTTTATAGATGGACGGATTCGTACGGATGAACGGTCCGTATCAAAAATGAATTTAAACGGACGGATGGACGAACTTCGTCCGTGGAGGCCTGGTCCCGATCAGAGTGCGACACAAAACTAAAACATTCTCAAACTAGTCCCGGAAATGTTACCCCGAGAGACAGCATCCAGCAAATAAGGGATCCGATTTGATAAAACTGATTGCTTCGTTTTCGAACACGAGGCGCTGATTTAATTTGGAAATATCTGTCAGAAGCCATGAAACAAATGATAAAAATCGATGATAACATAGACAGTTGACCAACACCATAATAGAATTTGCAAAGAAATTGACTTGAAAAGGTTTTGAAATGGTGTCAAAATAGATAGTTACCTAGGGTGAAGATAGTTTTCTAAGATCGGTTTTGCGGCACTAGTTATAAACGGCCTTGAGCTTGACTTATGCCACATTGCTTTTTTTCATACGACCACAAGTATATCTAGTTAACTACTCAATAAATACCAGGACTATGATATTCATGAAACACGCGTTCTATTGTTGAAGAACATGGAAAATCGTTTGTGGAAATCTTTTATTATTACTAATAACAAAACCATTCCTCATAATACCCGATCCTATCCAGCCTTTGGAATGATCCAACTCTTGTCGAATTCGTAATACAGCATTCAAGCATATAAAAAGATCAGCTGAAATGAAAGTTATATTTATTTTCATAAAAAATATAACTAAATAAAATATCATAATCCTGTGAAATGGCGCCCTCTAAATCGTATATTTGGAGAGTCGTTCTCCTCTTTCTTCTCTTTGTGAGCAGAGTATGATATTTTATTCCGTTATACTTTTTATATTTAATATTTTTATTCTAAGCGTATTTGTAAAAACTAAAACATTACCTACAGCAAGGTTTTTACCTATACAAATATTAAAAAGAAGCCATGATGATGATGGCTTATTTTTTCTATCATGTAACGATATTGCTAGAATTATAAAATTCAACGGAAGACCTTTCACGGAAGTTGATCGGGTGTTTAATAGACATAAACGCGACACTCTAGGTTGCGAGCTGCACTTTAGTATTTCAGTCGCTCTAATTTCCGGCCCTATAAAAATCATAACCATAAGAAATATGACCCTTATTTTATTTTCAAGCGATGCAATTTCCCATGGTCTGTTACCGACTTCTTCGATTTCACCCAAAAAGTCATCAAATCCCCCAACGCCAAAAAATGATTCTTCATCGAAGATTGGGCTTGTCACAAAGTGAAAGTCATCATCTGTTCTTAAATTATGTTGTCAGGGTAAATACATAAAATGATCTTACGGTAATAACGGTATTTAAAATGACTAGGGATAGCAGTGGCGAAGGCACTGCTAGGATAGGTGCCTTTAATTAGATTGAAACTTTTGTTACCTACTAAACTTGGCCAAACTAAGAATCTGCGACCCTCAAAATTTCGATCTGGCGTCACCTAGTGATAAAAAATAAATACCCCTTCCGACATTTACCTGTTCTCATAAGCTTGTATCCGATAAACTTCATGGCAAAAACAAATTATATCTTTGCTCATACTTTAAACGTTCTTAAGTTTCTTCATTCATGCTCTTCTCCTCGCTCTTTGTCAAAAAGTTGAAAAGTTTGAAGTCTGGGAGAGTTTACTTTTTACCTCTTGAGTTTCAAGTAAATAGACTCGGTTTCAGACTTTTGTTCAAATTCATTTAATCGAATTAAGTTACGTTGATTGCAAACGATTTTTAGAAGGCTAGAATTATATATACTGAAATTATATATCGATTTTAGCAAATTAAATAATATTATATGATGTTCAATCTGATTCCTCTTCATACAACGAATCTGAATAAAAAGAATTGGATTTAAAAATGAAAATCTGGCATTGTTCAGATGAAACCATTGTAAGTTATCTTAAGAGTGACTTCACCTGTATCTTTTATAGGGGGTACGCAAATACACTCAAACATAATAGATACATCAGAACTCTAATCTACCATGATATTAGATTGTTTATGATTTAACCGTGAACTTGCTATGCTCTAATAATATCAAATTAGGTTTATCAAAATATAAAGATTTAATTAACACTTTGATTTTATAATCAAATCATATAATTTTGAACTTTATAAGCATGTAGAGTCCCTTATGTATGCATTTCGAAAAAAAGCGAATTCAGGTAAGATGGTTCTGGGCTCCCTTATTTAGAAGTGCGGATAGCGCACTCTGTCGTACAGACCAGGGATCAACGGACCAGCGATCCTAGAACGTCTTGTCACTTACTCTTATAAAGTCATCTTTTGTACCAGCGATCGAGCAACTATGAAAGTTCAAACTATGAAACTACAGTGACCTACTAGTAGTCTTTTTGAGTAATTGAGCTCGATTATTGACTTTTGGTCTAAATAATTTAGAATAATCAGAAGCAGGTCACTAATAAATTACAATGTCAGAAGAGATTTGATGATAGGTATGGATGCTAAAAAATTCTTGAGCAGAAGCTTCCAGGTATATCAGCCTGTCAAATACTACAGAAAAGATTATGAAGTCATCATTTAAAAGTTTTTATTGTCGATATTTTGGTGATATATGCCGGTGTATTGACATTTACCGGTATAAGGCTCAAGTTTTGTCATTTAATACTGGGATCACAATTGAAGAAAATTATGCAAAACTTAACTGGAGTTTAACAATCTATATTATAATACAAAATTTTCACGAGGGTGGAACATTTCAAAGAATGCCACAGGACGAAAGGTTGATTTTATTAAACCTAGACAAATTTTCGGGTGATCACTCAGGACTCCTGACTTGGGAGAATTAACGGAAACTTTATCCATCAACGAGGATTTTAGAAAAAAATGAAAGAAATTCCGGGCGAGTCGGGGTGTCCGAAATTCTAAAATTTGGACAAAATGCTGGAATAATAAGCCGACCACCCGATTTATGGAAAAAAGTTTCCGGGATTTGTCAATAAGGGTTAAGCGGCTTCATCTTGTAAATTAAACATTTTATTTTTAAGGCGTGCCTCAATTTTCGTTCCAATACAAGAAGTAGATGAAACTCAAATTGCATTTGAAAGAAGACAACGGACATTAAGATTACAATCCTTGACACCAATTTCTCCTGATAGGCTGCGATATTAGTCACGAAACTTCTCGTTATTAAATTGATTTTGCGTGTCAATGTTAAGGAATTATTTAAGTGCGACACATAACTAACATTACGGCGCCTCTTTACCGTCCCAAGTGGGGACTTCCCATCTTGAATAAAAAGGGGAGGCCTCCACTTTATATAAACTTTATATTTTAGGCCGCATGTGACATGCGGCATGTCGCATGCTAATCTCGATCCCCTTTATTATTATTAAACCCATCTTGACTTTGTATCACAGCCTATTGTCCCAGAACTTCAATCGTCAGACTAATAAAATCCTCGAAACGATCGCAGTTATAAAACCGACAAACTTTATAAATTGACTTTTTTAAACTATTTTCATGTTAAGGGGCACGGATTCGTTGACGGTTGACACCCTAGGTAATATGAGATTGGTCGTGTAGGTGACTTTATACTACCACTTCGAGAAACCAAAAAACCTTAAAAATCTACTGAAATTGTACAAAGGTGTTAAAATGAGATTTTTCGTCAGTTGTCTGTTTGTGTTTGAGTCAAAGTGGGATTGAGTAATTTCAGATAGCACAGAAGAGAAAAGCGGCCGCGGCCGGTGTAGAGAAAAAAATAAATCATGAAGTTTTTATTAAATTGTATCCTGGTTACAGGTCAAGGTTAATTAAACCTACGCGAATTTCATTCTAGTTATTACATGTTGTCAAGGTTCCCTTGAACACTTATAGGTGAGGGTCGGTAATTTTCTTCTTATTTCATTTTTTGGGAAATTTGATATACCTTAATTTTTTCGGCCTAAGTTGACCTTGAAAAAGTACAGTGCTCTCACGCAACTTCATTTGCTCAAATGGAGCAGCTACTTGAACTTGAAAGTCATTTTCTGAAAGAAGTTTCGAAATATAAAGATTTGATCCCGTCTGAGTCAAAGAAAACACTTGGACATATTGATCGTGATAGGAATGGACTATAATCTCATAAGCCCAGAACCCAGTTGTCAGTTGAACCGAAGAAAGTTAAAAAAGTGCGTAATTCTCTTTGAAAGTTAGGTTTGCATTTCATATAATTTTCGAAAAGGAGAATAATTATTTCATATGAATCATATGATAAAAATAAAGTGTAGACTATACTATTTAGTAATATTTATAATAATTTTAGTAATAAATGTTCGTTGGAACACCCTTAGGCGGTTAATCGGTCATTCAATGACCGTCATTGTAAAGCCAACCTCTACTACTGTTTACTGCAAACGGCCTGAATTCAGTGGATATATATTTTTTTATTTTGATGAGTTCAAATAAGGAAAAATGGCTCCAGAGACGATCTTTTACACCCAATAAACCAATTCAAATTAATGAAGAGGTTTGAAATAGACTGGCCGAAAATTGAAAAGGCTTTGACCAATCAAAACATTTTGGATCATCGTTTAGGAGAAGTTTTGGAACGCGTAAAAAATGGAAAAGCTTATGAAACAGCACAAGATGGAATATTAAGAATTCAAAGAACTTATAATATTGAACCACAGGATAGGTATGCAAATTAAGATATAAGGGAGCGGGGGTCATACATTAGAGTAAACACCTGGTCTTGAACTAGCACACATTTGGGTTGTGACTTAAATTTATTATTTTCCATGTGAAGTGTTTCACTCTGATGTGTGCAAGTTTAAGATCAAGTGTTCCACCCGGTGACCCCCTATTTTTCTGTATTTCCTACAATCTATTTTTTGCATTCATAAGAAAGGCCTTTCAAAGTGGTGATCTAGAATTTCACTTCGAATGGGACGAGAATCGCCATCCAACGCTCGATGCAAATGAATGTTTTGATATTGGTCGACGAGCATATTTGGAGGAGGCACCAAATAAACTTGTTCGAGATTGGATGCGTGTCGCTGAAAAAATTGCTGACCCCAATGTCGACGAAGATCTTTATATCGATATTGTTGACCATTTCGGATTCACGTCTTCTAAAATCGGTAGGAATTTAAATTGGCCACAAATCGATGTCGATGACAGCAATTGTGAACGGTTAACATTTGGAAATTATTTTTTTTATTCAGGTGACACAAAAACGCCGCTCAAATCGTATAAGAAGCTTGCTCTCTTGCGCCCTCATAACGATAGATTTCGGCAAAATGTTGAATATTACACAAAAATGGTAATTAAAGTCGCCTTTTACCTTAAAAATTTCCAAATTTTATTAGATTGATAAAAATCGTTACCAACTTGGTGAAAATAATCTCGAGGGCACAACATTCGATCCACTGACGACCACTTCGGCGGACAATCCATCCTGGCGTACCGACAAGAAAGAATATGAAAAACTATGTAGACAGACTCAAGCAAACTTAAAACCAGAAGATCAAGCAAAACTTTCATGTTTCTATTGGAGTGGATATCATCCATATCTTATATGGCAACCATATAAAGCTGAGATGCTTTGGCATTCGCCTCAAATTGTTCAATTTTATGATATACTCAACGATAAAGAAATGGACGCAATTATTGCCATGGGAAGGCCACAATTGAAATGGGCCACAGGTGAGGAAAATAGATTTTACAAGAACAGTGTGATGTTTGACGGTCAAACTTTGACCTCTTTATTTAGTCCAAGATCCCGAAACAGGAAATCTTATCAATGCTGATTATAGAATTTCCGAATCAGCATGGCTTAAACCAACTGGTAATGGTTTGGACAATGACCAAATTATTCAAAAATATCGAAAGAGAATATCAATGATAACTGGCTTGACAATGGAAAGAGCAGAAGATGTTCAGTTAGGAAATGATTTTTTTTATTTTGTTCTCATGAGCTATGGGGGTGACAAATAAGAAGGTCTTCAACTTGCACACATTAGAGTGGTATACTTTATGTGCAAAATTAAATGAAAATGTTCTTCTCTAGGCTATTCAAGACTTGAATTACAAGTTCAAGATCGTGGGTTCCACTCTAATGTGTCACCTCCTGTAGATCAAAAAAGGAATAATTACGATAATCATAAAAAGCCAATTATGGAATCGGTGGTCAATATGAGCCTCATTTTGACCATGCCACTGAACATGATGCTGGTGGATTCGACGAGGAAGATGGAAACCGATTAGCTACTTGGCTTTCATATATTGAACAACCTTTGATGGGTGGGGGCACTGTATTTCTAGAACCTGGTATTCAAGCAGAACCAGTGAGAGGATCAGCAGTATTCTGGTACAATCTTTTACGAGACGGAAGCAGTGATTATAGAACACGTCATGCTGCGTGTCCGGTTGTTGCTGGGGAAAAATGGGTCTCAAATATTTGGCTTCATGAGAGGGGAGAAGAGTTCACTCGACCATGCCTTACTGAAATTTATTCCGAAATGAATAACATTTGATTAAATCCATTACCCGTGGTAAATTTTACCCCAAATACGAGCCTTACAGAATTCGACTGTGTAACCATCACTTTATGCAAAGGATAATAAAAATACACGAAGCACAGTTGTTGATTTATATACGAGTTGCCAAATCAAACTTCAGTAAATCCGCCAGTCACATCCATTCCAAGTTTTCTCATCTCTACTGCCATCTTACAGAGATAATCAATACATTCAGCTTGAGCTTTTGCTTGTTGCCAGGTCTTTCCCCAAACATAAATTCCGTGACGACGGACAATAACTGCATTTGTTTCCGGATAGTCCTTTATTGCCTTTTAAGGCTTCAGCGAAGAGTCAGTTTGGAAACCTCTATTAGTCGAATGTGACATGAAAGTTCACTAGAAAACTTATTCATAATAAATTATAATTGGTATTTTGCTGGTGGTATCAATTTGCCGAAAAAATGTTAGACTTAAAAATTTAAATACCACAGTTACATTCTTTGTTTTTTTACTTTGGCCTCTCTTGGCCTTTTTAAGATACTCGGGTTTAAGGCTTGCTCGGGTAAAAGGTTTGCGTGGAGACAAATCTAATGACGTCACCCAGACTTTATTCCGAGAAAAATAAAATTTTTGAATTTTCAAAACAAAATTAGACCATTTTGTTAAGCTTACGAAAAACAAATTGTAATGCGTTTCGCTGAAACGTTCCTGGGCCATCGATTCTTCTAAATCGGCTTCGTAGGCAGTATTTTCTATTATTGGAATAATCAAATCCTCATCATATCGATAGCTTCATCAGTTACGGATACCCGGACATAAAGTCCACATTAACACGCGCGCGCAGTGCATGCGGTGACTATTTGACTTAATGCATAGGCTATGCAGCATAGCTTAAAATAGTAGCTTGAAATGATATTGTTTGGGTAGCAAAAATTGGGTTGCCACCAGCTTTATTTGTTTTGAGAACATATTAATAGCCTCAAAGGGACTAGATTGTTAATCAAGGTGCATACTAGATTTAAAAAAGTCTTTATGAGTGTCTGAACGGATGAGCATAAGTCTAAATATAAAAACATTTATTTGACCCATTTAAAGGACCGTAAATGTATTTTAAAAGACTACCTAAATATAGGTTATACCAAAAATATACCAAAAGAAATAGGTAATTGATGGTTAAACATAAGAGAAGTAGAATCAGTTTTTAGGAATGAAAGTGCTTTTCCTAGTGAGAGCTACAATTTTATTTTGTTTTAACTTTTATGTTTTGTCATGATAAATAACATAATCTCTTAAAATATTGCCATATTTCGAGTAAATGCCAACGTTTTCCCTTGGATTTCATCTTAAAAATGCGCTGGCAATGAGATTTTTTAGTATTTTTAACTGATTCCTTACTCCTGTGTTCCCCTTCTTGATACCTTTAATCATTTCAATATGGGAACACTTAAACTCAGATCCCATTATCATTGAAGCAAGAACAACATTTTGCGAATGAGAATGCATCACAGCTCCCGCATCCCTCATATTATAAGCATTCATAAACAGAGGTGTACATTCGCTCAGTTTTAATTTCTGAAAACGTATTTGATATAAGAAGGGGTGACGCATTGGAGTGGAACACCCGTACTAGACTATCCACACATGATTTTACATGTAAAGTGTTCCACTCTTATGTGTGCCAGTTCAAGACCGAGTGTTCCACTCTAATTTGTAACCCCCCCTATAGTTTACAAAATAAGAAGAAGATTTAGAATTTAAACGGTTAATAAGCTTACTTCGTTTTTGGGTTTGATGAATTTGGATCCAGCCATATCTGTACAAAATAACTCAGATGGAAGAATTCGTTCTTTTTGAACACCTGATGGAGTGATGGAGCAATATAAATATCGTCTTCATGTCGAATCGAGATACCACCTAAATATAACCGGGGTTAATTTTTGTTCAATCGATACGAATTCACATCTGACAATAATACCAGAAATGAGGCTCTACATTTCAATGTATTAATGATAAAAAATGCACCATTTTCACCAGCATTGACCTGCTTACCTCCGGCTAAAATGACCTGTTTTCTGCTTTTTAGAGCCCTCTAAGCTGGGTTTATATAAAATATGCACGTTATCGATTTACAAAAATACATTCGAGTCACTGTCAAAGTGAGTATTTTGGCTAGATTTAAGCTACAAAAGACTAAGTCCATAAATTAATACGTAAGTTTCTATGTAGCAACTGATATTTTTGTATTTTGTTTCTATCAGCACTGCATAATGAAGATTAAAATAGACTTAAGTCTATAGCATTTTACCTCCCGTTCCAGTAGCCCATCCAATATTATAAAAATTTCTGCATAGTTCCGGAATCAAATTCTTGGGATGATCATTTGGAAAGTCTGGATCAAATTGTTCATCGATCAGTCTTTTATTCATTTTCTCTAAATTAAATACAGATATAAATTTTTATAAATTTTGTTAATGATATAGAAAATCGTATTTATTGCGAATAAAATGAGTATCGACAGATGTGAATTATGAGTAACAAACATTTAACCAATAAGATTTTACTAAGGAGATATTTCGTAATTTTTATAAGAATATTTTCCCTTTTTATCTTTCATAGTAAAATCTACAGGGTATTTCCACTTATAAGGTCCGTCAAGAAAAAAACGATGACACCTTTCTCTTATTTTCCTTTTCGAGCCGTCATGGTTGTATACTACCGGTATTTAAAAATGTTACATTTTAAATGTAGATATGTGGTGGCAGAGTGTTACGTAAAGGTGAGCGTCGGTCGCCGATATTAAGCTAAATTTATTGTCACCAATATCAGGAATCATGAGTTTCATGGACGATAGTGATGTTGATGACATCATGATTTAGATGGAAAAAAGTTATTTTTCGGATTGCAAGAGAATAAGATGACCATGGGAGGACTCCTCGCAGAGGCAGGGTCCACCGAACAGCGAACACGTCTTTTTCTGTTAAACAACGAACGATGCGAACAGCGAACACGTCTTTTTCTGTTAAACAACGAACGATGCGAACAGCGAACAGTGCGAACAGCCCAATTTTTTTCAATTCGTCGAACAGGGCGAACAGTGCGAACAGCTGTTCGGTGGAGCCTGCCCAGAGGGGTGTTAAAGCGACGTAGTCAGACAATAGGATAATATATATGCTTATCTTTTGAGTTCGTTTAAGTGTTCCTTATTGCTGGACAAACACTCTGAATAGCATTTACTAATCTAACAAAGCTTGTTAGCTTAAAAATAAGCAAAAAAAGGCGAAAATCGGAAGAAATTTATGTTTTTGGGCAAGAACAAATGTAATTGTTCTATCTGCTGAAAGTTGGATTCAGAGTCAGGGTCGTTATGGGAACCAATCAGAGTTTGTTAAATCATAAAACGAAAAAACCAAACTTTTAAAAAAAAATTTAATGAGAGAAATTTTCGGAGACTAAAGCAAACATCAAATGAATTAAAAAGGAAGGTCTCTAAATGGTATCTTAATGGTATCTTAATGGTCTAGTAATGACCTGTATTAACATAACTAAATAATAAATTCAAATAATTTTATATTAATACATTAATTGATAATAATTAAATTCACATGTTAAATGAAAATCCGCAGTTTTGAAGCAATCGAGTTAAAAAAATAGTTTTGCGATTAAGTTAACTTCAACAATTAAGTAAACTTCAAAAGACTAAAATAGAATTTATCTAGAATTGAAACGTCACCCAACCACTAGCATCATAAGGGCACTCAAGTACCACTGATGAGTAACAAAATGTTTTCTTCCGTAAAAATGATGGTTTTGAAACAATTTAGATTTCTAAAAATAACTTGATAAAAAATGATAAGCCATGCATCCAGAAACATATAAATTAATAGTGCTGATAAATCACTTTTTGGACAATTTTCGATGAACTTTTTGGTTTTTTTGGTGGTCGAAATGCAAGAAATGGGGCGGCTTGTTAACAATTCCTTTGTTCACATTATAATAGTTATAGAATTTAAAAGTGCCCTCCCCCAGGACTGTTTCTACAGCTACAGGGCCCTCTAACAGTCTGAAATCTGTATTTTTGATCAAAATAGATCAAAACGGAAGTAAAAGAGACTCTAATCAGTAGCAGAGAATTTGCCTAAGAAAAATGGATTTGTTGGCAGAAGCAAAATCTGACAAATTCTCTGCGATCAAATCATATCCATCAGATGGTACGTTAAATGATTATTTATTTATTTTTTCAATGATTTGCAGGGCTAGCGGATAAAAGTGAGATCACAATGTGTGACTCTCTCCTATACGGTATTGGCAATACCATACCGCCCGTAACAGCTTTTCTGTAAATCAACCAGATTTTCAGATGTGGAAAAGATTTGGTTGTCAGTTTCAGACCATATTCTGGACAGTTTGGTGAACCAAATTGGAATTAAGATAAATAAACTTGGAACATTTACTCTTAAACGAATTGAACTTTACATTGGAAGGAAAGATTTATCATAAAAAGATTAATCATATAAAGGGGGTTAGACATAAGTATGGTGTGACGTGAAATTAGGTTAAACCATTTTGATATAGAGGGGTCATTAGAGTGGAACACTCGGTCTTGAACTTGCACACAGTAGAGTGGAACACTTTAATATGATTTTAGGCCGTTATGAAATAAAGGTTAGTCCAAATTGGGGTATAAGTTATACGGTATAACTTATACCCTATAACTGCTGAAGCCTGACTAAAGAGCAAATGGTGAACCAGATGCTTCAAATTTATTTTTGATCAGTAAGTTTGGTATCCGGCTGTTAATACATGATATAATTGTCATGTCCGGGAATATATCCGGGATTTATCCCACGATTTCTGTACAAATCTTACAATTTGATAAATCTAACAAAGAAAGGATGTTGTTTTTGTGAAGCCACAATTTGTCCTTGAAGAAAAAATGGCTCTTGATAACGGAGTCAAATATGGTAGACCTTTCTGTCAATACAAACAAAAAGTTCTACCGCTTAATTTTACCCAAATAGGTACGATTCAAAATTTTCAACAAATTCTCATCAAAAACATAGAAACATTCGCACCTTAAGGATGTCTAGCCCGTTTTTGACCTATCTTTGCCCCTTATTTTATGTTTAACCTCACGCAAGTTTTACCTCTACTAAAATCTCAACCTTATGACTCTTATCCAAATTTCACCCTGGAAAGTGAATCGAATTAAGCAAAAACGGTAAATTTACCACGTGAATGGGTTGAAAATGTGGTGAAAGAAGTTGTTGATGCATTCTGGCGTGTTTTCCACCGAACAAAAAAAGCATCATTAATCTTTTCAAATGTCGGCGCCGTTTATGTCAAGGGTGAGACAGTTAGGGGAACTTTTCAATCCTCACTCATTGACCAAATTGACTTTATTTTGAACAAAAAGAAAGGAAAGTTTTGATATTTTTTGCTTTGAAAACTATAAATTGGCAATATTATTTTTAATGTTAGTATTGTTTCAAATATAAATAATTATATTATTAACAATAATTGAAACTAAAACGAAGAAGCGCCAAAGGTGGTTACAAATTCAAGGGTATCCGAGTCCAACACTTCAGTTTCAAATGCTGTCCAAGCAGTGAACTTGACGGAATTAAAGAAAGAAATATTAGAAAGGTAGGCTCATAATGGTTATATTTACAGATTACACCCATTCGGTATTATACAGTATCATTGATACTATACGATGACTTATATTATATAGGGGGTACCAGATGAGACTGTGTCACAGTCACTGTGTCACTTGGTCTAGGAATGAACCACATCAGAGTGCACCGCTTTACATGTTCAATCATATGAAAGCGGTGCACTCTCATGTGGTTCAACCCTGGACCAAGTGACACAGTCTCATCTGGTACCACCTATATAAGTTATATAGAACCAGCAGTGGTCTTTTGCGACCGGAAGTGAACTTTATCAACGATAAACTATGTAAAATTATCATTAAATGTGAAAGACCTCTGTTGTATATTTGAGTATTAAATGATATTTAAAAAGCTGGCCTATCGATTTGAAATACTTTCAAAACTTCACTTAGTGTCACAAAATTGTCATTCTGACTTGGGCCAAAAAAAAAATAGATTCTGCAAATTAAATGTTCAAAATGATATTAGTCAGAATCAATTGTCCCGTCCTCGTCCTCAGTTTGTCTTAGCTCGTCATCGTCCCGCCCTCGTCCCCACAGTTTCAGATTTATCTCGTCCTTGCCCCGTCCTCGTCCCATCAGAATTCAGGATTCCTAATCCTCAGTCATCCCGAGATTGGATATTTTTTAAATATAGGACAGTAATTAAACGTGGCGGATTTTTATGAATATGTAAAACCCTTAATGTGGCAGTTTTTGGGGCTCGAAATGGTTATTCAATCAGAGCGCAAATTAAGGAAATCTAACAATAGAATCACAACCACAGCGGGTTCTTTTGTATCAATATGCCAGTTCGCGCTTTTTTCGTATCATCTTCTTATATATTGTAGTCATGGTCACATTTACATCCGTTACTGGCTCAAGTCTGGAAGAGTCGTCCAGTTTGTCGGTCTGTCCGAATAGCACGTCCGGAAGACGGAAGTTGAATGTAACTATTTGACAACCATCTTTACAGAATTCACAATAAAATTTAACTGACTATCAATTATAGATATTCGGTAGCTTACTTTAACGGAACTACCCTTTAATTAAGCATTCCAACAAACGATTATGGTCGATTTACGTTCATCGTTACGCTTAGTTTAAGAATCGTAAATAATCGACCGCTGTTTGAGAGCGCGACATTTTCTGATGCTCTTCAGAATCTTTTTGATCTTCACTATTACCGGTGGAGATAACGTTAGTTTCACTCAATGTGATTTTATTCTTTTTAAAAGTAAAAAAGAGCATAGTGTATGCTGCATACTTTATACCAGTCATCTAGGCATCAATACATAGGCTATATAACAGCCTCTTATTTTTTATAAGTTCGAAAAAACTGACTCAAGGAAAATAGCTGATTAGTTTGCCTTTCTTACTATGTCAGCAGGTTCAAAGGAACATTTAACGATACTGACCCGTATATCTAAAGTTCAAAAGTCTGAAATTGGAATGAAAATGTTAATATTTCTCCTCTCTAGGCACAACACATGGAGTCACCATTCTACTGTGAGTGTGTCAAACAAAGACAAATCTAGCCCTCTTTGAAGTCAAACGCGGTAGAACTAACTAACGCGTGTTATTTCATTTCAAAAAGTTACTTTTTTACTGAGAGATATCGAAAAAGAATTTCAAATTTCTACCATTAGGTCGTGAAAGAGAGCTGACCACTCTGTAGCGCTAAAAAGCAGAAAATGGAAACCACTTATCAGAGAACACATAAAACCACTTTACATGCAAAGGCGGGTTCAATTTTTTCAGTTTCATTTATAAATACAATGAAATAATGCTGTGCCACCTTTATTTCATCAATTATATTATATAATTTTTTTATATATGCTAGAACTTTATCAATAGGTAAGGCGGAAACATAAAAATTTCAACATCCCCGCCACTGTATATCAGAATCCGCAATTTAAGCCTATATTCTATACAAGCTAAGTTCTTCTATTTCGATGTCGATCTCATGATTTAAGTTACGACCGTCCACTTTGGAAGTAAACTTACGATGACCATCAATTTTGGGTTATTGTTATGACCTAAGGTTGATCTTTTATTTCAACATAAGATTCGATTTCGCTTGAGTTGATGATGCCTTCTTAGTCACCACAAATGCTTATTTGAAAATTCTTTTGACTAATTTTTGACATTATTTCCACCAAATTGACATAAGATATTACAATTAAAATGCTTATGTTGAGAATGTTGAACTTGAAATTGAACCTCGATAGGACTATGGGCACGTCTTAAATCAACCAAAGTTCCATTTTAGATTCAAACAAAATCAAAGTAGTCAAGATATAATAAAATTATTGCGCGCAAAAACCGCCACTGGTGTCACTAAAGAGGAATCTAGAAAAAACAGCGAACTTGCAAGTACTAGTGGATCTTCACTTGTGTCTGTCGCAAGTTCAAAATCATCAAAGTCCTCGGGTTCGAAAGGTTCTTCAAGAACTCAGTCAAGAGGTCAAAGGTCAACAAAATCGGCTCTTGTGAGGTCGCTCAAATCACGGGCAAACTCAGCAGCGCCATCTACAATGTCTCAGAGGCAAGTTTTATGACTGAAATAATTATTCTAGAATGATTTCATTATAAAAGAATTAACCCGATTATGCTGAAACGTTCTAAGGGATTACTGCATTTGATTTTTTAAGTGCTGAAGATTCTGAAATGTCAGATGGGGAACTTTCTTATAGTTACTTTTGAAGTTTTCAAGGTCGCCGAAATTAGATTTTTCGTTTTTATTTCATTTAACTTTATATATCTACGGATGTACACCTGTCAAAATCAAAAATATATAAGTACAAGAAGTATTCGCTACATCAACACCCCTAAGTATATTTTACTACCCCTTTTGTGAAGTGTATTTTTGAACAGCTGCGCAATATTTATATAAGTTTGTATATAATATTGAGTTTGTTTCATTTTTAAGTGGAAGTATTAATTTATTTGAAGGGTATAATAACATTTTTATTACATTTTTACTCAAATTACGGCGTCTAAATCGAAATAAATTATAATACCCCTAACGGGAATTAATATCATGACTTGCTCACATAAGTGAGAAAGAGGAGGACGACTCTCCGAATATACAATATAAAGGGCGTCACTCAGATAATCATGATATCAATTTCCGTTAATCCAGATAATGTGTTTGTAAGCAGCTTAAAAATTCGGAAAGCAGCTTTAAATTCGGACTTCAGACTTTGCTCTAATTGCCTATCGCTATACACGACCCATGTAACATGGGGAATAAATCTGTGAGTATCGGTAAAATTAGTTTAATAATGTGTAGTGCAGTTTAATTTAGCGCATATTTTTCTCAATTTTCGTTCAATTAAGACAATAATACCCCTTACTAAAATTAATATCATAACCTGCTCACAAAGAGGAGAAAGGGGAGAAAGACTATCCGAATATACAAAATGGAGGGCGTCAATCAGAGAATCATGATCT
>SCLD01003323.1:0-46242 GCA_004367895.1 Oikopleura longicauda
TAACCCAGAATTATGTTTTATATTAGTCCCCAACTCGAGGGAACTCGAGGGATATTCACTAGAAAAAATCTCAAAACCCGTGAACCACCCTAAATAAGAGTTAAGTTTTGAAATTTAGTTTCGAAAAATTATTGAATTAATATTCGGAATCGAAAATTCTGCATCCGTATTTTGTTCCATAGAAAATCCTCAAAATCACAATTTTGCAATTTTTGAAGATCACATTTTTTACAACTCTGATTTTACCTATCTTACTTTATCTCTTCAAGACTTTTAGTCTATGACAATACAACAAAGTAGCACCGTTCGACAGGTTTATTGTGTTATTGCGGCGTTTTCTCAAACTGATTTACAGTTCACCGGATGTGACCTATCGTGGGACCGACTGTATAACATTAGCTGGTGGTACTCGTGGTTAAATTAAGGTGGCAACGTGGGCATTTAATTTTATTTTAAGAATGCTGATGCAAAATCTCAAAGGATGGGCAATTATTGGTCTAATCATTTCTGTCTTGCTCACTATTGTTATTGTTATAATATACAACAGTTCAAATTCTCCAGGTCAGAGTTCACCAGACAACCGTGTTCATCATGGTGGTCAAAATATGACCATGCACTTATAAGGTAAATTGGGAACGTGAATTCACAGGAAATTTCGTAAAATTTTCGAGGATGACCCTTTACAGGGTCTTCAGTTACATGAATTTTCGACGTCACCACGAATCGTACTTTACGACTTCCAAATCAGCGTTCGCTCACAGACAAAAATGTAATTGTTGAATTCAGGTGATGGCAACTAATGCTGGCGTGACGAAGTTATAATCCCCGTTTTCTCTAAACTGAATAAAGTAAATTAAAAGATATCAAAAATTACATGCATAAGATCGATTCGCAGAATATTAAAACTTTTGTTAGATTTCATTCGAAAAAAATTTCACCAGGAAGAATCATTCCCGGTAGGCATACAAATCTAATATCGTCTCGAAACGGGTCATTTTTAGACTTTTTTTGCATATTGAAGAGAAATCGCATAAATACATTATTCCAATTTAGGGGGGGGCACACAATAATGTGGAACATTCGGTCTTGAACTTGCACACATAAAAGTGGAACACTTTACATGCAAATCATATGAAAGTGCTCCACATCAATATGTGCAAGTTCAAGAGCAGGTGTTCCACTTCAATCTGTCACCCCCTATATGTCCGAAATGTTGCCGAATCGGTGTTATAATGTGTAAAGTAAGCGTGTATTTTGCTTTTGTATTCGTTATATCTGGCTTGATGTAAATTACAAACGGATTGGCTTCATGGATAAACTAAGATTGAAAATAATCATTCAAGATCAGTCAAGATTATATCTAGGATAAAAAACAAAATCCCATCCTAATTATAAAAATCAACGTTCACTTTACAACTGCTTCTAGTTACATTCACAACTTATGCATATTAATAATATGATATTATAAAGCGTGCACAATGCACGAATTGTGCGCAATCTACAGTTTCAATTGAGCACTTTAGACTTTCGACAGAGCTTAATATCTCAATATGGATCACGGCAGGAGATCGTTTCTTCTATGAAATATAATTGATAAATTAGAGACCATCAATTCTAAATTAAGTCATATCATTTTCTTCTTCGCTAGACGATGGGTATTCCAACTCAAATTCAAATCCGAACTCCCGGTTCACACAAATTAGAGTGTAACACTTTCATATGATTTTCATAAATTATTTTTGTAAGTTCAAGTCCGGGTGTACCGCTCTAATGTGTCACCCACACATATTTGACGAAACATTTTCCTAATATAAATCACTATGCTTCCGCTAAATAGTAAAAACTAGTCCCCGCCGAATGTAAAAGGGCGTCCCAAAGCGGGTAGATCAATTATTAAAAGAAAAGTAGTAGAGAAAATTAATCAACTCTATGAACAGTGTTTTCTACAGGCGTGAATGCCAAAGTTGTAAATCAAAGTACCATCAACTATCCGCACGTCAAAACGTTACTTTTTCTTTGCCATATTTATTTTTTACCTTCCGGTTCAAAGACTTGGTTTGATCTTGAGAAGTCACAGCAATTTCAATATTTTTTGTTGATCAGAAATTTGTGAATTATAAAGGACTACGGCGGGACTTAAAATGAGACCTACAATGAGCCCTAATAACCCACTCTCAAATTTCGATATGTTTTTCAAAATTTTTAAAAATTCGAAAATTTTACCTTTTCTCGGAATAAAGTCTAAGGCCCACCTATAATCGCCAGCGATTTTCTGGGTGCATATTTGAATGACTACAGTTTCAACTAAAATAAATTGAATTTATTTTGTCGAATGAATTTTATTTAAGTATGCAATTATTAAAAAAGATAAATTCTGAATTGAGATACCCTTGAGATGGCAGATGAGATACAGCTTTTCAATTTGAATTGAGAGAAATCCCTCAATTTCGAGTTAGGGGAGGGAAAATCTGCCATTCTGTCTGGGAGAGGGGATTTCAAAGGATTACGACTCCGTAAATGAGGCCACCTATCCCAATGAGACAACATATTTCATTCTAGAACTTCTTATTCCGATACGCTATGAAATTAGACCAAGTTGTAATTTGAAAAAAAAAATGAAATTGGAAATCTAAAAATACGAAAATTGTATTCTCTGGGAGCCAAAGGAGCTTAACTTGGATTAGAAACACCATAAATATTAGCCATGATACTATGGTACCAGTATACGACTCTTTGGTACAATTCGGTTCAATATATTGAGATTAATCGGTAATATAAATGTAAAGCAAAAGACTTGAAAGTGTATATATTGATTGAAGACAATAATATATGGTATATTGATATAGATGTATCATAATTTGGTTATACATGGTGACATGCTTGTGACTATTTTTTTCCCGGACTACGATTTTAAAATTATTTTAGACCACACCAAATAACCTAACCATGGATTCACTCAGTCAACCTGGTGCCATGTAAATACCTTCCTGTTCATTAGTCCACCAGTGACAAAATAAATAATGGCGAAAGGACAGTTATGTTGTAACTGAACTGAAATTTCAATACATGTATCTGTGGAAAAAGTATTGGGAAAAAATCGATTAATTCCACATTGGAAATTCCTACCCTTGTTATAATGTCATCTTTTCCTACATTTATTTTCGTCAAGTTTTGACGAAATGATTATAAATCGTCAGTACATCGTCAGCGCTATAAAATATGACATCACTCGTAATCGGCTATGCCATGTTCTATATTTTCTTTGGTTCTCATCATAGAACTGAAGGGTACTTTGTTCCTCAGAAAGAACCGCAGAGAAATTAAACTTTATGGTTTCGTAATAATTTCGTGGAGATTACTTCTGGAAGACTATGCCGCTTTACATTTTCAAAATGATGCAGTCAATGCTTCTATATAGTAGATATAAGAGGTAACTTATTAACATAAAATATATTGCTTATAATATGTCGTTAAATATATGTCGTATTAAACGGCAAGTCATACTAAAGACCGTTACCTTAAATATATTTAGCCCAGAAAGTCCATAAATGGTGCGATAAATTAAATAAGGTGAAATCGGTACTTAGTATTTTGACTTGATCGTGAAACTGATTTGATATTCTGAACATGACTTGGCCATGGTGAGAATACTGGCTCTGACATTAAGCTCAAATACGATCCGGTTAATATGATGTATATAATAAATGTTGCAAAACTTTGTCTTCGTGAAAATAGTCAGTCATCATTCTACCGGAAACCGCATTAACTTTAGTATTTGAGCACTAAAGGCATTACAACCGGTTGCAGCTGGTCTGTAAAACACTGAGCCGTGGTAGTTACAGTTTATAGCTGAAGATCAAAAATGAACGATATCGGCTATATGATATAGACTATATGATAAAGCCGTGTAACATAATTTACTCAAGTGCTCATGGAATCGAGAGTTCGGACGAACAATTCGGTCAAGTACCACAATTGTACTTATATGATATGATAGAGTCATAATTATGAGTGATAGTAAGGTTGTATAATAATCAATGATAATTTATCAGAACTTAAAAATGATATTTTTACGATGAAAGTTAATTAAGTTTTCAAGGTGATATGTGTCTTTTCATAAAAACGACTTTTATTTGAACCACGTTAAAGTGAGGTGTGTCTTCCCTATAGTCAGGTAATCCGGATTCCGCATGAGGGAGAACGACGATCATCGCAAAGCGCATCCAACTTTAAAAAAAGAAGATATTATCGTTTATTTAGAGCTGAAATTACTGATTGAAGTAAAAATGACCAATTAACAGCAATAAGAATTAAATCGGATTCCGAAAAAGATTCTATTAAATGTTAAGATAACCCTTAATTGTCGGTTTCACACCATTTTGTGGAAGCAAAGGCTTATCGATAATCTTATAGTTAGGCCGTAACACAAATCAGGTAACTTTTTATAGACAAATCTGTTTTACTATCTGACGATGTACCATAACTATAAATATTTTCTCGTTCAGGTTAGGACTGATTTTATGAAACTTACTTAAGTCTTTAGTCTTCCGTTTTAATCTAAGTTATGAATCATGACTCATGATTCATGAAGTAAACACTATGCTACTTAGTTTTATTTCGCAAAATGTTCTGTCTCAGATGTAGGGCTTGACAAGTTTAGCGATTTCCTGGACTGAATGAAATACCATCGAAAAAGTTTCTACGAATGACATCCCAGTGCTTCCGGTTATTACGTCATTTAAAAAATGGCCGTTGTATGTCACTCTAGTTCACCGGGTCATTTTACAAAATTTCCATTATAGAAGTTCTTGGCTTGAATCTCCTACAAAGTTTTGAGTGGTTGTTATTTCAATTTCCGATTAAAGAAATTTGGTTATTTTTTGGTGAAATTTTGGAAGACGTTGCAGAGTTCATATATCTTCAGCCGATAAATCGATGAGCCGATTACAGGAAATTGGTTGTGAGTCAATGCACAATGTTGGTAGTTTTATTGCGTCCACGTGACGGTCGTATAAATCACTTTTGAACTGTTTTTTCTAAATCTTCATCAATAGCTATAGCCTTACCGTCTGGTAACACGGATTAACTGTATCCAGTTTGGCTGATTGAGACTTCAGACTTATTATCTAAGCATATCCTTATAAAGCTCCAGGTACATAGGTTATGTCCGGTTATGTCCGATTTTCAGTGTTAGAGCCTATTTCGTGCCCAATTTAGCCTTTCTTGTCAACGAAAAGACTCGTTTGAAAATGCAGCCCTTAAATGCCCTCAAAAAGGAATTCTTCAAAATGGCCGTTCATTTTGGCATCTATTTTAACATCTATCGTGGCTTAAAATGGAAAATATGCATATGTGTCCCATAGACTATACCAGTTTTGAAAACACCTGCTTTCAAAAATTCTAATGAGTTTAAAAAACTTATCAAGGCTCAATTTGTGGATCCGGAATATGTTTTAAGTCTTGTGCAGCCGCCGCTAAAGAATTCATGCACACTTGAGAACCTTGCACGGGGCCTTTTCATATTTTTCCTATTTCAAGATGTGGAAATCCTCGCGGCTTGACTTATGCTGTTATCCATAGAACATATGCACATCTGGTCGTGTATTCCAATGGAAAAAATATCCGATTTTATTATTGGAAAGCAGACGGTCCAGTTGGAATTCTGAAAATAGTATTGCATCAGCTTCATTTTCCTTCGAAAAAATTGAGAAAGCAAAATCGGCCTAGTTCCAATGTTCTAAAATGGGTGAAGTTTTAGTTTGTATTGCATTACTTGCGTTGAGAGTGATTTTTGCATTGTCTGGTGGTGAATCTGGTGGAGGAGGCTCGTTATTCAATCCACGGACTTAATCCTAGCTAGATACCGGGGTCACTCAGCTTTCGTCGAATCATTTCAAGTTAACTGATATCGAATTGACTAAGCCGTTCTAAATCCAAGCGATTAGGCCCCGGATCAAGAACACCTAAAATAATTTCAACCTTTAAACTGCCTTCTACTCTACACACAAAAGTACTCTTCATTCGTATTTAATTTCTAGCTCTTCAAATGCCGATAATGCGCATTTTTTTCAAAACTGTCTTTGATAAAAATTTATATATAGGGGGTGACAGAATAGGAAGCAATTAGATTACGGCGATTGGGGTGTCTCTTAAATCTCTTGGTAATCGAGGGTATAACTTGCTGGATCCCTTTAAATCAGTTCATTTTATTTTAATTCACTAGCAAATACCTCTAAAGCTGTTTATCATCCACATAGGCAATAGACGGATTCGAATTTAATTCTGCCAAATAAACCAGAATCGTCACAAAAAACTATTTTATAGCAGTCCATCTTGTGACTGGCCAATAGAAGGATCACATTTGACCGTCTGATCCAAACATGACCTCATATCGGAAATTTTATATGATATAAACGAGTTCAGAGTTATAAAATGGGGGGTTTCTAGTGTTTGTCTTGAATGATAAGACGATCGAGCGTATTTGTCGGACAAACTGATATCAAAAATTTGATCGACCCTGGATTTTTCGTTATTATGATAATCCAATGTTGAATTAAGGCCGATAAGAACTGTTTTTCAAAATAACTCAAAATTACACTTTCTCATATTTTTGTGAAAATTGCTAACCTTAGATTTCTCAATTTTCGAAAAGTGCAATTTTGAAATATATCCTTACATGAATTGACATATTTAAAAAAAATGAAACCACCTGTGTGCAAAATCATCTTGTGAACACGATCAACTCTTGCTTCATGTTTCGTGTCTTGGCCTAGATATAGTGCTTTAGTCAGATATGACCGTTGACGACATCAAGAATATTGAATGTTGTACCGGTAACCGGTTCGAATTTTGAATTTTTCATCCATGCTCACTAAATTTTCGAATACAGTCGGTCCGCGGATTCCCTGCCCAATTTACTTCGATATCGGCATTTTGAACCTATTTGTTCGGCTCATCAGAGGCCGGTTGGTGTACCATGTCTTTTCAATGTTTTAATTAAGCTGAAAATCGTCAATAAAGACGATTGTTTTTAATTCATTAAAAAGGATAGAAATAGGATAGTGAAATTAATCACAAATTCTGGCTGAGGCTGGTTCATAACCCGTTTCCTCAATCGTGCCTATTCGCCCTTCAGTCCAAGAGGAATTGGAATATGACATGCAATTTCGGTGTCAAAAGAATCTCAATTTGATGATATTCACGTGTGTCACTGAAACTTGAGATGACCACTGATACCAGTAATGTCTCAGGTCATAATTTGTTGTACTGGAAAATAAACTGTTGAAAGTCAAACTAAAACAAAATGGTCCGTAGTTGACCCGGAATTAACCGAATAAATCAAAGATAAGCTGGGTTAATCTGCAAATCATTTCGCCATATAATTTTATTTTCATTTTTATGAAATCACTCCCTCGGAGACATAAAACTAAAACATCTGTCGTATAAAAACTTGTACTAATATCATGTTCTTTGTCTCGCGACTGATTTTTAATAATCCACCAAAAATATAAAAATTGCCTCAGGTGAATTTGACCAACTTCATAAATTGAACTCAGAATAATAACCGTTAAAATACCTTTTGAACTTGAGGGTATTTGCCCCCATATTTTTAACTTTCTTTGGACCAAAATTGGGTTCCAGGCTATATCGACTATGGTGATTTCAAAAATTCTTAATATTCTTTTAAGGGTGTCAGGGTCGATTTTGGACAAAACCTTGAAATTGAACATGAAATAAGTGACGTTGCATGAGTGAAACATCGTCAAATCGGAATGATACCGTTGAAAGAATAACAATCTTTCATATTCCGGTTCCCATTTCCGAAAAGTGTCATTCGGATGATCCTTTTCGGTCTTTTAACGAAAAAAAATGTATTTAAATGTGATTAAATAGTATAATAATGGTTAAATAATAGGTAAATTAACTATTATATTTCGAACAAAAGAAATAATATATTATAAAAAAGATGGTATATAATTTGTACAATATGGACTTTTTTACTTTAGGCTTGTATTTGATTGGATAATGTGGAAAATATTTTAAAAAGTGGCGCTAAAAGACACGTTATAAATCTCATAAACCGTGGAGGGAGCCTTATTAATCTGTTTTTGACTATGACTGACCTCAAGACTAAATATCAAAAATGAGTATCAATGTCACTCCCCTTTACATTTATTTGTATAAATTCTGAGCGCTGAATGACGTTGTACAGTTTGTGTATGTTTGTACAGTTTTTTAAGCCTTTTGACGCTGTTTAACCTACTCTGGCTAATCCGTCTGGATAACTTGAATATAGCTTGAGTAAGCCGACGAATTAAATTCTTAAATTAGGATTCGATTCCTCTGATTCTTTTGGAAAGGTTTTGTTTTAAAGGATGTGAAGGTCATCTTGGTCGTTCCAAAATGCCTACATTGTTATTGAAGCCAGTTATAAAAGGTAACTTTATCCTCGATATACTTTCAGAATTATTCTATTCAGCGCCGCTGAATCAGCGGAACTAAATATGCCCTTTTAGAATGGGCGATAAAGACACTAATGGGCGATAAATAGATTTACCTGTGGTATTGCAACCATATCAATTTTTCACCAATTTTAGTGCTGACAGAATAAAGAACGATAATATCGTAATTTATGAAGAAGGCTGGGAAACATCTAACTGTATCGGTATTATAGTGCTGATTTCTTTGACAGTAACATTCTTTATCAGAGTGGCATTCGACAGGGCTTTTTGACGAGACAAGGCCAAATCGAGATTTGTTGATTTAACTAATCACTTTTGGAATAGTCTTTTCCGGATACAGATGGTGTTCCCACTATTAGTAAGACCAGCCATTCGTAAAGAGAAAGAGAGCCCGAATCCGACCTTGAAAATGATCAAATAGACAAATATTTTACCAAAAATTTTCAATTTTTGTTTTTTCGTATTTGCCAGAAATGTTTGCAAATGAGGCAGAGACGCGCATTTTGAAGCCTATTTTCATGTAAACTGTCAATACTGTAAGGACCCCAGAATAGGGTGTACTGTCTGACAGAACCAGTGGTAGGGTGTTATAAATCAAACCCAGAAGTCGTGTATCACAGTTAACGGCTAGATTAAGACGTCCTCAGAATTTTATGAAAATATCACATTTTATTAAATAACTATCACAAAAACCATTTTATATCGATTTAATCCCAAAATTATACCTATTTTGTACTCACTAAAACTATTTCATTATACACAACCTATAGCACTAAATGATAATACCCGCCATAAAAAGTGGTTACACTTTTAATTGGTTAATACCGTACCACTAATACGTAAATTGTAAACCAGAATTCCATGTGTGTGTAATAAATTAATACAACATTTTGTGTATGAAATCGCAAAATGGTTATTTGAATTCATTCCATTATGTGGAGACCCTAAATCTAAAGGACTCGATCTCGCAGGTTACTAATAATCTGAATTAAATTATACAAAGTATTTTGATTATCGTATTTACTAAACAAATAGCCAATTATTGACTTTGAAATAATGTTGAAGTGACAGCTGAACAACTTACATTTATTTTAGACAGTCTGACACTTTGGCATCAATCTCTGTAACTTAGATTGATATATCAAATGTCCACTTAACTGTACTTAACTGTACTGTCGGAATACAATTCGAAGACCTTGGTCCGGTCGGTTATGAAGACAACCCATTTAAACATTTTGTCCGTCGGTCTTCGGATTTTTGCGAATAAAATTTGAAAGCAACAATTAACTTTTTTTAAAATTCTGGTTGAAATGTTGAGAAGGGTTAATTCGAGATTGACCTAGGTACGACAGTACTTTTGATCTCTGTTTTGAACTTGTTTGTTCGATATTCGATTTCGAGAAATTCGGTGATTTCGAGGATCGTGATTTTGAATTAGATAGTTCCTTTCATCTAACCGCTAGTAAACCCTATTGTCGGTTAGGGTGTTAAATTCGTATTTTTATAAGGCTTTGGGCTTATCGAGTAAGGCCTTTGTATTTCTTTGTATTTCGATCCTTGGCATTCTTAGGATAATTATAGGAAAGGTTTCTACTCTAGATTTCATGCACTTTTCATCTGACCGAAAGTGTGCGTCTCAAACAGTGTCCGGTGTCACACTCAGAGAAACCTGGCGAATTCTAGAACGAATTTTAGGAGTGCACGTGACTGAAATCACGTGATCAAATTCGAGCTATCTCAAATTTCCAAATCAAAAGAAAACTCCGAAACACTTTTAACACTTATTTGTATTCTCCATTTGTACTTGCTTTGATAACTGAATAAACTTCAGATTTGATTTCCATTTTAGAAAACTATTTATGGTACTTCAAAGAATAACTTGCCATAATACAATTATTCAAAAAAATGTTACATTTTCAAATCTCAGCACAATTGTCCGGACAAAGACAAAACTGAGGAAACGGACTCGGACGCGATCATTTTGAAAAACATTTTTATCGAACTTCAAATACCTTATGTATGAACTTCATTATGATCAAAAAATTTCAATTTCTGGTAATAAGCATGGTGTCTAGCAAACGTTATGATTTTAGTAAGCCTTTTGGCTTATCGTTTATTTGGTACCAAGGTCATTACTCAGATGAGCATTTTAAAAAACATTAAACCAATTTGGCTTATTTTACCCACCGAGCCGGAAATTCAACAAATCCAAAATCTTCACAAATCGTAATGCAAACCAGAAGTCGATTTAATAACCATTATAAGCCTATACGCACCTCCTGTACAATATAAAAAGACAATTTGACGCCGAAAACTGTTTTGGTATGAATCATACCGTATGATGGGTAAAAAATCAAATTTGACGCAAGTCCAAATATCATGTATCCGGAAAATCCGAAATCATTCCATTTTTCCAAACTTCAGTTATCAAAGTTTTTATCCGAACGTCCCATGATTTATGTTACAAAAAATTTCCACGAAACCGCCTGACTCAAACCCAAGAAATCGTATTTTTGGACGTATGTGGAAAAATTGTCCAGAAAACACGCTGGGTCAAACCCCGGAGTTGTGGAAACATTTCCACAATTTTCCAAAAGGAGTTAATTATGTTTAATGGCAAATGAGTTGTTTTTTAAGATAATAATCAAAGCGTTTCCGATATTAATCTGAATCCGAAAATGAAGAAAATGTTATGGTTTTTGTGTATTTCAATATTTGAATCATAATAATGGTTTATTGATTAGTCCCTTCTGATGTCTCTGCCTATTTTCAGTTATTTTTGATCTCGCCTTTCGGTAGGAAATCAATCAGAAACGGGCCTTTTAGCCATTTGTAAACATGGATTAGGACTTTTTGTCGGAAGGCACCGTGGGGAACATTTGGAGAACATGATTCACGACGTATGGTGCACGTCGCACAGAGGGGAATAACACACGAGCCACAAACATTTGATCTTTACCGATGGGCCCGGCAGGTATTCCTAATTAGCAAATTCTATACAGGCTACAAAATTCAGTTAAAAATTTAAAACAGTCTTATTTACCTGTAAAGTAAACCATTCGGTACTCCTGAAGATGAAATTATTAAAATATTTCGATTTATCGGACGATTTGACTTTAAATGACTATTTTTAGTGAACGCATGTTAAAAGAGGGATCTCGGATCTGATTCTTCTGAATTTAGCAAAAATCTGTAATTTATCCATTTAATCTTAAAGATTATCATCTAACGACAGTCTCGCGCTCGGCCGGAGACTGATTCACGCGACACAGATTGTAACCTAGGTTGGTTTTGAAGGAAACGGCATTGCGGAATGATGGTCGTTTCGTGACATGGGGGAGGAAACGGTATATGAAGTTGTCCACACATGTAACGGTCGACTCAAAATCAAAAAGAAAAAAGGGAAAAGGAAGACGGGTGAGAATCAGAGAGCACTCATTAAGAGTACATCATTTAAGGATACTACAAACCAGGTGCCATTCTAGAATTACCACATCAGTTAGAACATAAAAATATCCTCAATTTCAACAAAAATTGACATTCCATTAAAATGACCCCTCGATGACCCCTTGATACAGTACCCCTCGGTACAGAAGCTTAAATTGACACATTTTTCAAATTATTTTATTACAATGAATACTTAAACACAGTTAAGGTCAATATATACTTCAGCTTTGTTTTATAATCAGCTGATTTCGAAACCAAAAAGTGTCATTAACTAATTCATACCGGACATGGTAGGATTATCTGGGATAAAATAACCAGGAAATAGCTGCTAAAAGGTCACCTGAAGAGTATATATCTAAAAATGTCCGATTAAGATTTTGAATTCCGGAAATGCATCACTATGCCGAGTAATAAAACCTTATACGATTAACCGACAATTTTACCGACAAATAACATGTAACCAGACAATTAACAAAATGAGATTATCGGCTTTCATTATCGGCTCAAGAATTAGTCAAAATACCAATTATACTTTTTTTATTACATTTCAGCACGGAGGTCTTTAAAGGTAACTAAGGAGTTAATCCGGGTCTTTCTGTGAGTTGCAAAAATCTAAACAAAAGCTGAACTTACCTTCATGATTCAGCCTGGCCAAATTCCTGGCTCCTGGTTCCTGACAAACTGACTTTTCGCGGCGTTTTCCGGGTTATTTTGGTGCAAAAAATTTTGGTCAGAAAACTCTGAAAAATTAACTGGTATTTCAAAAAGTTCAAAAAGGGTCCCACAGATTTTGAAAAAAATGAATTTGATAATATCGCAGTCAAGCTGTTCAGCTGAAGAAATTGTGCTAACACTCCTCAACATTATGTAGAAGTCGGTCTAAAAAGTACGAAATTAAGCCTAGACAATTATATTAAGATATGGCCCAGGCTTTCCACGTACTGTATATAAATTATATACATTATATTATCATGACCATATATATGATATAAAAATATAGTTTAGTTTTGACGCGTGCAGAATGTATATCGGGCTAATCCAAGTTAATTCTAAACTAGCCACTAAAACGCGCCACCTGGTACTATCTGACTCTTGGGCTCGTGCCATTTCCCCGACTGGGTCCGGACGTAAGGACATGATATCGGTCCGCGGACGGAAGGACTAAATGGACTAAATTGCCAATAGGGAATTCTACAAAATGGAAATCGCTTTGCTGACTGAATACACTCGGGGGAAAAGCAAGGACTCGGTATAGAACAAGTCTTTTATCAATTCCATTACTCTATTCCTGAATCTAGGGTGTCTGAAACACTAAAATTGACCTCTGAATGACCTTTGCAACAAAATGAATCTGTTTGTATGAATAAAATACTTTATTCGAATAGAAGGTTTACACATGCGAAAATACAAATGTACAGGTTAGCGACGATTTTTCGGGAATAACGCAACAGTGGAAATGGCAACGGTATGGCTAAATAAACTGATTTTTGTGTCAAGATTGACTTTGCGTAGGCGTGTACAAAGTAGAAATAGGTTTTGTTGATTATAATGAAGTTCGGTTCATTGGTACGGTTTGGTAAGAGGAACCTCCGGCCGACGGATTCGGACTTGCCGAACTGGGTAGAGATGGCACAGAAGAGGCGGCAGAGTAAGAGGCAAGATAATGTTGCGGTGAAGTCACGTGACCGTTCAATCCACCGCTTGATTGGTTGGGTACGGTCACGTGATTCGGACTAGAAGCAGCTAGTAATTCGTACTTGGCCGTTGGAGCGTTATTGTTTCCATTACTGGGCGTCAAACTTCCCGAGGGCGAATTTGGGGCCTTTTGAAGATCGATCAGCGAATTCGATTTGGTTCGATTTGGATCACCACTCGAGGCGCCATTTATCGACTGGTCAACCGGGGTCACGGCGTTACTAGATAGCGTTGAACTTGATAAACTGGTTGCATTTCTAAACACTATGAATTATATTAGTATGTATTTTAAACACGGCAAATCAAAAATTTTATTGCTCCATCCAGGACTCAGAAGAAATAGACATTTCGAGCGTGTTTTCTGAGTCCTGGTTGAATCAAAACAAAAACCAAAAAATAAATAAAAACGAACCTGTACATGGCAGCGGCTGTGTATGGACTAGTCTGGGTTGAATAAGGAGAAGATGATTGCGTAGGCAGTCCAATATGTGACTGGCTCAATTTATCCCACGATGTTTGAGCCGCTGTTGATGTCTGAACTGCCAAAGAGCTGTTCAAGGCTGCCATGGAATTGAATGGAAGTCCTGTTTGCGTTGAAAATGAATTCGCTGGCATTGTCGAACTTGTTGGTGAAGTCATACTCCAAGGAAAAGATAACGGTGTTTTACCCATTGAACCAAGTGTTGTATTGTGCGCCGCAAGTGGCATCTTTCCAGCCCAACCAGTATATGAATACTCTGGATACAGTGATGGATCATACTGGCCCATTGGAAAGCCAAATGGTCCGTTTCTAATCTCATTCATTTGATTTCGCTCTCGTTTACGCCATTTAGCTCGTCGATTCTTGAACCATACCTTGAATAGCAAAGTTATTAAGAGATTTAAGCTATTATCTCAAGTAGTTCATTACGTGGATCAGTATCCAAGTATTTTTTTTAATTTTTATCCTATTTGTGGGTAGTTTGGCTAACAATTATAATGTTAAAATATTTCAATTTACACATTACCAGGGCCATCTGATTTTATTTTCGGAAGTTCTTAAACACCCTAAGTCTCAATTCAATTTTGCATTTGAAAGAAAATTGGCGTGAGCTCCTACCCAGGGACCCTAACTATGAACAACATTTGTTGTTCTGAGGTTCAAATATGGGAGGGGGTCCTTAATCTAACTGACCTTGACCAGGTTCATTTTAAACTAAAAAAGGTCGAATTCCTTTTCGAAAATTCGAAACTAGCTTCAAGGCCATTACGTTCGCATTTTTATTGATTTTCTTTTTCTATTTGCTCAGGTGAAAGCGATTTGGAAACATAAACAATTAGACAAATAACAAGTTATAATCGTTATTACGATAGGAGTTAAATAAAGTGCCTGGTGGCATAAAGGGGGTGTACACTTACTCGAACGCGGGCTTCAGTCAAATTGGTCCACATGGCGATTTCCTCGCGGGTGCTCATATCCGGATAACGATTTCTGAATTTTAAAAATTACTGATTAGTTAGATAGAGGAAATAGATGTCAGGGAAGAAACGGTACCAAGCGGTTTTACGATAGAATAATGCCTAAACAAGGTCATAAACCAGGCCACCATTCCTCACCTAATACACATCTATTTCAAATATCGAGAAAAAATATTATTCAGTTCTATTTCAAATACCAGTATCAAACTGTCGTCTAATTTAAAAGCGACAAACATGAGAAGTCATTCTCGTCCTGGTCAGATCAACAAGTGATTTTGAGCAGTTTTGAACATACAGTTTGATACTTAGTGTATTATAATTAAACTCACCTAGCAAATAAAGCCTCTAGTTCTTGAAGCTGTTGCGATGTAAAATGAGTTCTTTGCCTTCTTGGCTTCTTTCCCTTGTCATCGTCTTTATCGCCGTCTTTATCCATGTCTCTGAGTGCTCCTACACCTTAAAATATAAATTAATTTCCCTGTGGTAAGGTCGATATAAAGGGGTCGGAACATTGCATTGAGATCTGTGGACGTGTGAGTTTGTTTATAATTTTGTATTTTGTGTATACGTGTATTTTCTTTACCTTGGTCATCATTAATTGGCGAATCTATTTTTTGAGGTGAATCAAGGGTGGACTGATGCTCCAGATGTGAATGTGGAGTTATATCAATTATTCCAGTCTCAATTTTTGGGACCATTTGCTCTGGGTTAACCCGAACAGAATTCATAGTTCGTAATTGGTCTGCTTGGTTGGTCAGTGGTAAGTGACCTTCATTGGTAAGTGGGTCCATCATATTTTCTGATGCTCTCTATATGTCTCTGTAGTGTGGTTTGATTTTGGTCTACCAGGTGTCCGTTCTCTCTAAGCGACTTTAAGCTTTTGAGCTTTTCTAAATTCGAAAATCTCTCCCAGCTTTCGGTCTTTTTTCGGTATTTTTGAAAATCTTTGTTTTTTTTCGAAAAGATGTTTCGGATAGACTACTGTTAAGAATTGAGAGGTGAAGCAAGAGTCAGAGATAAGAGAGATTTGACCGTAGAGATCTCTACCACCAGAAGATGGTGGTGATGGAGAGTTCTCCTCGCCTCATTCAATGTAGCTCAAGTGCGCCACCAAAACCGTCTCAATTTCTGTCTTTTCTGAATTTCTACATATGACGAATCAAAATTCCACGTGGTTAATTTCTGGTTCATTTTTTAACAGTCACAATATTATACTGTCCACAAGTTTAACCGGTTCAGGATATTCTGTTTAAACCCAAAGTCCATCAAGAGATCAGACTGGTCGTCAATTTTCATTGGTCCATATCCCATGTCCTCTTATTTATTATCCATTTGAGAGTTGAATCACAACTACCACAGCTCCGTTTCCTCATCCCTTGTTATAATCCCCTAATTGATTAAAAAATTAGGGCCCCATATCTTTAATGGCCCTAATGGCCTGTGCTGAAACAACATACGACACAGCATACTGATAGGTCCTTAGTTATCATAATGTGTAAATTTGGATTAAAATGGGTTTTAAAGTCTATATTTGACTGTTTGGCTCAACGTAGAATCAAAGTATTTGTCCCCTAAGCCGACGGGATTTCCTCGTCAAGCACAAAATTGAAAATAATCGGCACCAAACAACTATATTTCTACTCCATTCCGAGGAGGACCACTCGAACCAATACTAAATCCCTCTAACCACTTTTACTCAACACCCATTGGTCAGATATTAATTTCAAATGTACCGGTATATACACCGTAAGTTTAAGTGATAGAAATGGGGAACATTCGATGTTTAATAATTCGCATCTAGAATATTTTCTCTACTGGAATGTAAGTTATGAAGACATATGAAATTGTCGGATAAAGTTGTCGGATAATAATAGATTTATCGGACGGACTTCATATATCGTGTTTTCGGAAACCATAACTCTATAGCTAATGTAAACAGAGTCAAATACAGGCGAGAACTGATGAGTACACTAATGCCTCCTTTTCAACACTTCTATAACATCCGGTGTAGCCCGCAAATTCGTAAAAGCCCACAAGTTTACCGTTAAACAGTTTCTTACAAGGATATTATAGATCAGTTCTGTGGATACTAATTCCTGGAAAAGTTTCCCGGAAGTAAAAGTTCGTATTAACATTGGGCAACAATCAAATATACAAATTGAAGTGTCCTTGAGGCCCAAATTCGTTCAAAATCCCCATATATGACTCGATATGGGCCCAGTCAAACAATCGAAAACTTTTTCCTAATTCTAATTTTTTAAATTTCTATTATCGAAAAATGCGAAATTAGGAGGTCAAGTATTGAAAAGCCAGAAATATAATTTTTAGAGCATTGTTAGTTCAAAACCCATTGTCCAAAAAAATATTGAGAATTAAACTTATTCAGCACTATATTTAATGATCATTGGGCAAATCAATACTAATGAACCTACCAAAAAATGGGTTGGTTTAGAAAATTATCTATTTTTCGAAGAATAGGCCAATTTTAATAATAATAAATTCATTAATAAGCCAAAAATTAACCTGCGATCGTTCGGGATTGCCCCCACAGAGTGAGCGTGTTCACACTACCGGCCTAAAGTGTCTGCTGAAACGATTATTTCTATGCCATAAAAAATGTAATTTCGAAAATTCCGTGTTTTTTGGCTGAGAAAAGAAAACCGCCGGACTTACGAAATGGTAATAAATCGGTTAAAAGATATTCTTTATGGTTCTCATTATATTTAGCTTTTAAGATTAAAGAGCTTACTTATTATAACCATGATGCCATATTCGTACCCGAATGTCATCACCGAATTTCCAAATTCAAAATCAATATACTGACAACGACATAACTCATCAGACCGTAACCAATCACATGACCATTGTCACATGACCTTTGGCAGTATCATGCGACCATATGATTCTAATGGCAGCTGTATTTGACCAGTTAGAACAATGGTGATCGATAGGACAAATAGGTATGCCTGACGTCGAGATATGGCTGTAGTATTACGCCTGGCTTTACTGGTCTTAAAATAAAGCTGTTCGTGTCGTTAGTTTTTTTAGATTTTACTTTTTTTTCGCGATGAATGGAAAATAAGTATTAATTCTAATCTGATCGGACTCCGCGACTCCGCGAAGAGTTCTAACGAGTAACTAACGATCGTACCAACTTTCGAAGAACAAATCTTTCGAATAATTTTGTCAAAGCTGGACGCTATTCGAAGCAGACACTGTATTTTACATGTCCAGGCTTGGAGTTGCCCATCGAGCTGTTTCAAAAAAAGACTTTCAGCTGGAAAAGTTCACAAGCTTGTGGCCAAGATAGAATGTTAAGCTGAAGCCCTGTTTTTGGAACAAACCTCAAACCAACTAATTTAACTTTGAATCAACAAATGTCGATCACGATATTTGTATTTTACGAACCGATTATAGAAAGGTCCACCTTCATTCGAATTTTATCCTATGGTAGCCCGGTCTTAATCCAAACTTCTTATGCATATATATATACTAGCGTTCCTATGACCTGTGCTCCCTTTCGCTTGTTCACATGCTGTAGGCACTTGGAGAAACAAGGCTTTCAAAATCAAAAATTGATACGAAATGCCGACCTGTATATCAGACAATGAAATGATTATTTAGCATGAATTTCGAGGCTTAACGGTCGGAAATATACAAATCAACCAAATTATATTTTAGAAAAACTCTAACGGACTAATAACGACTTTGATTTCGCGTCACAATGTCTTGAAAAGTCAAGTTTCACATCCATTCTAGAGAAAAATTTGATTTTTAAGTCGCAATATGACAATACCGGAGTTGATCCAACTGGCTTAAATCAAATCCCCAATTCAAAAACATTGCTTACTCAAGCCCATCTCTACGATAATTATATTTTTACAAAGAGCAACTTCACTTTTTACCCGAATAGCCTCAAGTCTCTCAAGCTCGAAAATACGCCAATTTTTCGTTCGAAAATTATACTAAACATAGGTCGATTCATAGGGGGAAAGTGGACGGTTTCAAAAGTAAATCTCTTATTCGCTCAGACTCAAAATTGTTTGAAAATGAACTGTTGACCTCAACGGTATGACCTTAACGCATGTTGTTCAGTATGCATCTGGTGCTTTTGACGTTTATTTGAAAAGCGTAAAATACATTGAAAATGAAATTGAAAGTCTTAACTGAGGAAAGACAGTTCTAAGCATCGTGTCATAATATATAAATAAAAACTAATCTTTACCTATGCTAATAAAGCGATTCCAAGTCAGTTGTAATCAAAAAGGATTACAGGTTATATGTTAAGTTATTAATTTACACTGTGAGTTTGTCAGAGTAATCTAAGGAGTATTAGGGTGTCCTTATACATGAGGCTTATATTGGATATCTCAAGTAACCCTCTCGAAATTGAGTCAGTTTGGTCAGTTTAAGATTAAAATGCTTACCGTCTGATGTCCCATCATCATTCTGAATCGATTCACCAGGAGACATTGCGGCAGCTAAAGTTCCACCTTGAGGTACTGCATAAAGAACCTGAACCAAGAGATTTAGTTAGATTTAGACTGGAAAAAATATGTTTTTTTGACCGGAAGTAGTAGTCCCTGAGAATGAGAATATATACACTTACTGGCATTACGACAGTGCTACAATCTTCTGTATCGATCAAATCACGTTCATCTTTATTTATGGATTACTAAATTTTCTCACCATTTTAATTTCGAAATTTTACTCAAATGTTATTTGGATTTTCAAAGTCTGTTTTATTAATCCGGTCCTTTTACAATATATTCATATTCAGTTTGCTCATGTTTGACAGTGAATCGGGATTCATGGTCATGTCCATCTTCGGGATATTCATCATCTGGGTCGTCATCAGGATGGTGAACTTGGTGAGTTGGAGACAGACTTGTCAGTGCATGGCTTCGAGGAACAAAACGATCTTCAATCGAATAAATTGAACCAGCTCTAGGTGGTTGGACTGTAACTGGGACAACTTCTTGTTGTGAAAGAGCATATTCGGGATACTCTTCGTCTAAAACAACTATTGTCATCATTTTGAAGTTCACTATTCATTTCCTCAGTGTATAGTAAAGTTAGTTTTGGAATGCGCATGTTGGCGTGTTTAACTTAACGGTACACTAAGTTAATTGCAAAAAAAGAACAATTTCAATCAAATTTCAAATCATGCAAGCGAAAATCAAAGCATGTATGAAAATCTATTTACCTAATTCATCTTAATAAAAAATTATTTCAACCTTGGTTATATTGAATGCGTCATAAATTATGAGTATAACGCAGTTTTAGGCCTCTTAGGCCGTTTAAAGGTGTTTTAGACACTAACCTTGTATTGGTGATTCGTCACCATCGTCATGAAGATCACTGTTCATTGTATAAATTAATTTAGAAGTGTCGTTATTGTATTCAATCGATGGTCCCTAAGTGTAAAATTATTAATATATAATATATCATATTAAAATGGACAAATTATCCCGGATAATTCAAAAGTATTAAATTATTTATTGATTCTAATTATAATTCTGTTTTGTCCTAAGCGATATCATTAATGTCTAATAAAGTCTCTTTGTTCAGGATAATGCCTGATACGATCCGAGGAAGTTCTGACCGAGGCGCTTGTAATAAGGGTGTCAGGTACGATCTTTTAATGCATTTTTTTCTAAAATTCGGCATCAGAATGTACCGCGCGGTATATCGTTTATAACATATAAAAAGGACTGTGTTTTCCCGGAAGCCGTCGTCTCTATACTGTCACATGCGAAATTCTGATCACATGACCACCGGGAAGAGGCTGCCCTCTTTATAGGTTTAAAAATAAACTTCTTATGAATTATTTACACGCGAGGCAAATTTTACCATGTTGAGACAATCGGAAATGAGGTATATTATGTACCGTATATATAGACTGGTGACGTGAATAAGTTTTTGGCATTAGTCTGTAAATGAGCTGATATCATGTAAGCTGCTATAAAACCGCTTAGTCGGTTCCGTAAACTCAATTAATATTTAAATTAAGAAATAATCGCCACAAAAGAACTTGACGTATATCCAACTATAAAAAGTATACGACAGTTTTACACCAATGATTACTTTATGGATTAATTCGTTTTGACTAAAGCAAATTGCATCTATAAAACCTCTTGTCGAATACAATCACATGTGTTAGTTCTCAAAAGTGCTTTAGAGGACCATGTAAGCTAGCCAAAAATTTAAGTCTAGGGTCTGGAGTCCAGCGCATAACGTCTGGAGTTGAATTATTTCTTCGCGTGGTAATCGCTTTGATATTACCGGTATTATTTTTAAACTTTTACCAAAAAATAGTCGGATATTGTCTGTAACGGACATAACATGTTTCTCTAAAGGTACTTTATAACATAGAAACGGATGCACGGCTGGTAGCTCACCTGTGAATCGGTTAGTCTTCGACACTGTTTAACCTCTATATATTTTAAAATGAGTCAAATGTGAAGTTGCCAAAATTCATTTTTTTAAAATCAGCTGGTTTTGAGGTGCGAAACCTATTCCCATGTAGGACTATTCTGGTAGTGATAATTTACACATTTTGAGTTAAAATGAGGGGTTTTGGCTCAGAGTATAAGACGATTTACGAATTATAAATTGTAATGGGCCGTGAAAATGGCATTGAATGAGTTAAAATTGTGTGTCCAACTTGTCTCTATTTAAAAGCTATATTAAAATGTGTCATAAGAATTAGTTCTAATCCATCGAGCTGGTTATCCAAAATAATCCGAACATGATTAAAAATTGATCTCAAATTTGCCACAGGCCATAGTAATCGCATTTTCACCCTTCAGTCAGAGTACTACTAGAGTCAGACTTACCTAGAAATTCTTCTCTGGAATTCGAATTCTCGATTTTCCAAAAATATAGAGATAAAAAACGGCTTGGGCCTTCAGTGGCCGGCCTTTCGCAGTTCAGAGGTGCGAATAACACGAACTCTGTGCTCTATTAAGCGCGATCTGTGTATGAGGAGTCTAAATCACCTCACACAGAGTTGGATGGTTTACTTATTATGAATAGTAATTATGGTATTCTTACAATTCTTCTATCATTGGCTCATGTCGCAAAATAATCGCATTCAGGTAAGTGATCTTAGCCCAACTGCATATTGTCGTATTAAGCCACGCAGGATTAGACCAGATTTAACGCTGTGGGAGTCACGATTTTTGTATTTCAAACTTATTTTTCTTACTGACAAAGGTTTCAAGAGTTAAACAAAATGAAACAAGTTGCTTCTTCACATTTTTTACAAATATGCTGTTTTGAATTGAAAATGTCATGAGTTTTCATCTAGAGAATTGCCCTCAATGAAAAGACGTTTAATAGAATTGAGAATCTTATTTATTGGAATCAATGAAATCATGAATCAATTTTGAGGTTATTTTGTAGTTATCAATGAAAAAATGGTGATTACCAGATACAGTTTTAACAGTGACATTTTCAAGGTCGTCAAAACGATTTTGCCATTCAACAACCCGTTGGTCGAATGCAAAAGAATTCTTTGGACTCCATGCAACACCTTCAATTGAAATAGTTATTTTATGCAGCATAATTAATGCTACAATCGGAACTATGAGGAAGTTTCTTACCTTGTTGTGAGTCTGTTCCGTTCAATTTCAACGTTGGTGTTTCAAGTCGATCCAAAAGTGAATTTCCAAGATAAACCGAATTATATGCCGGAATTATCATGGCACCTGTCATTCTAATATCTCTGGAAAATGCTCCCATTTGACCAGAGTGATTCCAGCGTACACCACGTTCCATCCATGCATCTACAAAATCATGCGGAATTGTTGTACCTTCCTTAATTCTGTCTCTAAGCTCATCACGTGTTCTCATTTTGGCTTCATCATTGAATGTCTGATCGGCGCGAGGGAAAGCCTGTGCCATTTGTAGTTTTTGACCAAAAATGAAATTATCGTCATTCGATGTTATTAGACCATATGCATCCAAAATGACATAATTTTGAACTCTATCTGGATACATGCATACAAAAGGTGTCATACCATTTCCGGCCCAACTATGGGCTACTAAACTAAACTCATCCCATTTTATATGCTCTAAAATCTCATATGCTTGTTTCGGATGTTCATGGTGACCATATGTCCATGGCCACTGTGGATAGTCTGACCAGCCATGACCAGGCATATCCCAAGCAAATATTTCATAATTTGAACAGAGCATTTTGTTGAGTCGTTCAAATATTCCCAAATGATCTTGCCATCCGTGCATCATAAATATTTTCGGAAGTCCAGAATCCTTATTCCAATGACGGGTGGCAATTTGTCCAAATGAACATTTTATTGAACCATTTATCACTCGATTCATTCTAGAAGCGTTAATACTTTCAATCGTACGAGATTTGATTCTGAGTTACTGGAAATTTTTATAACGGATACGAATAAAAGGTGTAATGAAGAAATGATTTAGAACAGAAAATTGATGAAGAGTAGCAATGTAGGTAACATGACACGGTTAAACGCGGTTAACCGGTAATAAGTACCGCGATCGAGCTATTTGCCAGGGCATATTTGGATAAATAAACATTTTTTGTATTGTTGGCATGGGTTAGGGTAAAATCTAAAAACTAATGTACACCCTTCCTACGATTATTGCGTGTAGTCGAAGCAGCGTGTGATCGTCATTAGATGAGGCATTTTATATAAGAAGAAAAATATGAATGCACAAGATTCCGGCCATGTTATAAAAATCAACAGTGATCTTCAGTTTCTACCTTTTTAGTTTCAGTAGAATTTGATTAAAGAAGTCTGAACTTAGAATTTGAACAGTTTTTGTCCCAATCGTTCGGTGAGTATTCCATCTGAAAGGCGCATTCTGGTATATAGTGCGCTCTCTATTTGAGGCGATGAACGATTTCGGAAATCAAGGCAGAGTTTTGGTTTAAATATTTCTTAGTTTCCCACATCATATCAAATAAAAGTTGCTCATCTGTTTCATCCAACTGTACCTCTGATAGAAGCTGTGGATTTAATCTTAGATCGTTGATAAATTTATACCATTATACTAATGACGTTTTAAGATAGCTTTAAAGATCTTTCAAGAATGATCAACCGGCCCTGAAGTACTTTATTCCAGCCATTTCGCACCAAGTTCGAGATCGCTGAACCATCCAACGGTCAGCTTCACAAACTGTTTCGACGAACATCTTTGCAAGTTCTACCGTCGCTATAATATTGCAGTTTATATTATGGTTTTATAAAGAATAATAAAAAAAAACAAACTTCCAAAAATATGCCTTAAAACTTTAGTTAATCGACTGATATACCTGAAATTGATTTATATGCATCCAAAACTGAACTGGGCCAAATGGCTTCCGCAGCTTTGCTTTTTACGATTGGTTGATTTCCAGTTCCGATTGAAACAAGAACATCAATCTCTTCTGGTTCGAAATCGGGATCGTTTACAAAATTTTTTTTCGTGGCATTTATCTCCCTTTGAATCTCAACTAATGTATCAAAAGTGGGATTGTTTGAAGCTAAACCACCATCAAGAAATCGATCCATTGCAGGAAAATAAGACGGAGCAGCACCTGTACATCTCGCAGCTTTCCAAATATATTCATTTGTTTCGTCAATCGATGGCAATTCTTCACCCGAAGTTGTTTGTGTTGCTGGTTGGTCAACTTTACCTGTTGGGACATAACTTCGAAATAGATAAAGATCAGCTGGTTGCCTATTAGAGGTTTTCTATAAATTTGTATATTCATATCAAATTAATAATTTTGAACGATTTTATAAAAACCTTTCCTATCTGCCATGACTGACGTGACAAGGACTCTTGGATGACTGAAGTCTTGAAGTTTACTTTCTCCGAATAATTCTCTCAAGTTGGATTCAAGTGGAATCTCGGAATACGGCCTCTTTCCCTGGAAACACTCGTCTTTTAGCTTCAAATAAAATCGTTGAATATCGCTTGAGGTGAGTCCTTTCAATACACCTAACGCAAGCATTCCACCAGTTGATGTTCCCGAAATATAATCAAATAACTCATCCAGTCGTTTTCCTGATGCCTGCTCAATCGCTAGTAATATTTGAGTCAAAACTTTTTATCAGGTTTATACTTGGAATTCTGCACAATTATATAATTTATATGCAAATTATGAATAATCATGATCAATGATTTATAAACTGGTTCCTAAACCTCTGATACCACCACCATCAAGGCACAGAACACGAAGTTTTTTTCTCCTTCTTGGTCTTGAGTCTCTATCATTCAAAGATTTTGATCTTGGTATATTTACTGTTATTCTTGGCGATTGTAATCCCATGCTTTTTGATCTCGAACCAGTAAAAGTTTCTCTTTTATGATAAATGTTATGTTCAGTGACATCATCATTATATTTAGCTTGAGCCGCAGTTCCGTCAATGTCGTCGGGAGTTATTTCATCCTCTTCGGTAATATTATCGTTTTCATTGATGTCAGATATTTCTTGGTCTCTTTCTAATAGTTCAGACATTCTAAGTGGATGAGATTGACCGCGAGAAACACATGGCAACGGCGAATCTGTTAAAACCATTGATCCAACCTCATTCATAAGCTGCAATAAATCGTCATTTCCATGAGATTTTCTATTTTCGATGGCTAACAGGCCGGCCGTCTTTCCATCCGAGTTCTTCCGGTTAAAATCTGCACCAAATAATATCAAAGCCTTGACTAAGTTTGTATCTCCAGCTATAAAGGTTTGCAAAGTTATTCTCTACCGAGCATCGTAAATCGATACAATGTCACTTTATCCTAGCTATAATAACTTTAAAACCATTCCTTCGCAGGCAAAATGAAGTGCCGTATTACCATTGTGGCCAACACGATTGATTTCCGATCCGTTCAATATAAGAGAATATGCAGCATCAGTTCTTTTCTTTTTTATCATAATATGAAGTGGGCGGTCATCGGTGAAGGATTTTTCTTCTAATTTTGCTCCAAACTGTATCAATAAATTGACATCTTCTTTCGATCGAGCCCAATGAAGGGGCGTTCCTTTTGATTTTATTTTTAGATTTTTAATATTTTTAACTTATTAAACCTTTATATTTTGCGTCTTGAGCATCGACTTCAGTTTGACCGCCTTTTCCATTTAGAATTTTTTCTATTAATTCGATTCGTTTTTTAGGTTCAAGGCAGTGTTTGAGCAAGAGATGAATAACCCGACCGTTTGGAGAGTCAACAGTTACATTTGCACCAGCACCATCGATAAGTAAATGTAAAAATTTCTCTTTATCTGAATGATTTGAATAGAATATATAATATCAGGATTTTGATCTCTTACTCAGTCGCGTTGCAATATGAAGAGGTGTTTCGCCATTATGGTTGATCAGGTTTACGGCCGAGTCTGGTTCACGATGATGACTGATCAAATATTGAAGAAAAGTAATGCCTTCATCACCCATTTCAAGACAATAATGATAAATTGTATCTCCCTATAAAACTTCAAAGTTTTGATTATTTTTTTGAGAATATCATACATTTTTATCTTGCGAAGATGTTGGAGCACCAATATGGATTAAATGCTCGATCATATCCTTCTTATTTTGTTTCACAGCCAATGCTAACGGCGAGCGTCCTTGTAAGGTATCGATATAATATTACGTCTATTTAAGGGTTTTAACTTGGGTACTATTTTTTATCGAAATCATTCCTAAAGAATCACAGTCAGTTCGACCGAGATGTTTTGTCGGAGCTGAATTGACTGAAAACACATTTTTGAGCGATACATCAACAGCGACTAAAATATCAGATAAAAATCAATTTCAAGAGTCACGAACTGACCATGAGCGGATGACCAAGTTGGCTCCTTTTTAGCGGAATTGACGATTAGTTGTAGAATATTTGTTGAATAAAGAATTGGAATGTCTAGTTCATTTAAAACAACTGAAAAGTGTTTGAAGCTTTCGATGGCCTCTGTTTCCTTTTGAAGCGGTAAACGGAATATTCTTTAATTGGTTTCATAATAAATAATAGATTAAACTATTAATAATAGTCTATTATTAATGTGATATTGAACCATTCCTGAATATAAGGCGCTTGTTATCGACCATACTCCGAGGATTTTCGAGAATTGAATCGAACCATTTATCAGTTTTGAACAAATAATTAGTTTTATAACTGTGAACAAGTTGATATCTTTCATTGTACAGTTCATAATCTTTCACAGAAATTTCTTAATTGGTTTTACTTTGAATTCGATAATTTTGAAGTCATAACATAGAGACAGTAAAGTTTTAGATGTAAAACCAGCCTTGTATCGTGTAAGGATTCAGGAAAAACTCCTGGGTACGTTGAGCAAATGCGGATACCCCATCCCCTAGGTCTTGTTTCAACGATTCCAACTTTCGAAACATCTAAAATATGTCAAATTTAGAAATTGATCAAATGTAAACTTGAATTTCAAGTCTTGAAACCAACCGAATCCCTAGTCTCATCAGTAAATTTGAATTCTGATAGCTTTGAGATATTTGCAAAGTCCGGAACCTGCCATGCTACTTTCATAAGGCTACGTAATATTCAACATTGATCATGTTCAGAACTGCCTTTTGCGAATAATACGGTTTAGCCTAGCTTTATTTTGCTTATTTCTCTCGTCCATGCTTGTTAAATTGCTTTTTGCGTTTGACAAATATTAGCATTATTACATTTACAACAGTCAGTCTTATTTTAGTATCTCAAATTGCTATTTAGATTGTCATTTTAACTGTAGAGATTTTGATTTCGTACATATAAAACAGTTTAAACTTACTTAATAATTTATTATTGAACTTGGATACAGTCAGTCGACACTCTGTATGTTTCCATCGACGACTGGCAATCTCTTCGATCAGCTATTTATATATAAGCTTGACGTTTCGAGACAATAAATAAAGGTTTGTATGACTTTATTACGAATAGACATACAACTAGACAGTAGAATCGATGGAAACACAGAGCGTAGGTGAAACTGTAGCAGCTGATAATTATTGAACTTAATAACAGCTTGTTTTTTTATTGAGCTTATCAGTTAGGAGATTATACAAGTTAGGAGCTGGCTTAGTTTAGTAAACTCTGAGTGTTGGTGGTACTGATGGGCATTCTTCTTCGTCCAATGTTCCGTCAATAACTGCTCTGTATTTAAGGGTGACCTTTCCAGTTTCTGGGTCAATGTATGACATAGTGTGTTTTCTCCAGTGGTTCTCCATTGGGACCATTTCTTGTCCCTCGAGTGGTTTAGCATAGTCGTATTCATCAACACGGTCTGGGAAATCTTCACGGGCATGAGCACCTCGTGATTCTTTTCGGGCGGAGGCTGATTCAATAGTCTGTCTGGCGTTGATCATCAAGTTTTGCAATTCCAAGGATTCGATGAGATCAGTGTTCCAGATCTAGAAATATTTGTTTATCCTCTTGTCGTTAAATATTCAAGTTTATGAACTTACCATTCCTCTGTCATGAACTTTCATGTTCTTCATATCATCATAAACTTCTTGGGTAATTTCACAACCTTCTTCAAGGACTTCACCAGTTCTGAACACGGCGGCATTGTTTTGCATAGTCTTTTGGAGTTGATTTCTAAAATATTTCTAAATTGTTATCCATAAAAAATGTTCTAATCTTACCTGAGTGTAGCAGTATTGATGTCGCCATCAGCCATACGAACTTTGTCAATGTTGGAGATGGATTCTTCGCCAGCGTTTGGAGCAATTTCTGGGAATTCATCACCTGGCTTACATTCTTCTTCAATAGTTTTAGCGCAAGCACGACCGAATACAACCAAATCCAAAAGTGAGTTGGCACCCAATCTGTTTGCACCGTGAACAGAGGCACAGGCGGTTTCACCAGCAGCGTAGAGACCTTTGACAATCTTATCATTGCCATTATCGTCAAGAGTGATAACCTAGTAAAGAAAAATTAAGTAAAAGAATATACTTTGACCTTTATAACTTTACCTGTCCCTTCCAGTTGGTTGGAACACCACCCATGTTGTAGTGAACAGTTGGAATAACTGGAATTGGTTCTTTGGTAACATCAACACCAGCGAAGATCATAGCGGTTTCGGAGATACCTGGGAGACGTTGAGCCAATTGTTCAGCGGGCAAGTGATGAAGTTGAAGGTAAACATGATCCTTATCATCACCGACACCACGACCAGCTCTGATTTCCATGGTGGAGGCTCTGGAGACGACATCACGTGAAGCAAGATCCTTGGCAGTTGGAGCATATCTTTCCATGTAACGTTCACCTTCGGAATTGATCAAGATACCACCTTCTCCGCGGCAACCTTCAGTGATCAAACAACCAGCACCATAAATACCAGTTGGATGGAATTGAACAAATTCCAAATCAGAGTTGGCCAAACCAGCACGGGAAACCATAGCCATACCTAGAATAAAATAGTTTATATTAGTTGCGAGAACATACGACCATTGGGAAGGCGAACCCCCTTTAGTCTTTTGACTAACCGTCACCAGTGCAGGAGTGAGCGGATGTACATGATTGCCAGCAACGCCCGAAACCACCAGTAGCAAGAACAGTGTTGTTTGCGTTGAATCTGTGGATAGTACCATCTTCCATACAGATTGCGATGACACCAATACAGTTACCTTCTTCGTCCATTAACAAATCGGTGGCAAAGTACTAAAACGTTTTGTTAGGGGATATATATTCGAATATTTTCATCATTTATATTTATCCCAGATAAATATTTAAAGTCTATCTTGATATTTCTTACCTCAATGAAATAAGCGGTATCGTAATAAAGAGATCGACCGTAAAGAGTGTGGAGGAGAGAATGGCCAGTTCTATCAGCAACACAGCAGCATCTGTGGGCTTGACCACCCTTACCGTATTTGAGTGATTGACCACCGAAAGCACGTTGATAAATTTGACCTTCTGGAGTACGGGAGAATGGCATACCGTAGTTTTCAAGTTCAATAACGGCTTCTGGAGCAACCTTGGTCATATAATGAATAGCGTCTTGATCACCAAGCCAATCTGAACCCTTGACAGTGTCGTACATATGGTATTTCCAGTCGTCTTCTTCCATATTTCCGAGGGCTGCATTGATACCACCTTGGGCAGCGACAGTGTGAGAACGGGTTGGGAATAATTTTGTAATACAAGCTGTATGGAAACCAGCTTCAGAAAGACCGAAAGCAGCTCTAAGGCCAGCACCACCAGCACCAACAACGACTGCATCGAACTAGAAATTGTTTGTTTACATATTGCCAATTCTAGATTTTCTATTGGAACAGTAAATTTTTATTTATAATAACTATGAAGAAGCTTTACGATATATATTGTCAAATGTTATATCCTTAGCGCGATTTTGTACAAAATATTGACTTACTTTATGATCAATAACTTCGTATTCGTTAGCAACAGCCGACTTCTTGACCATAGAGGCGGTTCTGCCCGGTAAATGCAGACCCCTACGAATAAATCTGTTCATTTTCTAAATTTTCTTATTTTTTTCTCTTGATTTTTCCCTTTGGGAGAGAATATGAATAACTTGAAGAAGGAGAAGACTAAATTACGTCATTTTAGGTAGTGATGGCATTACGTCATTTCTTCTAGAACGGGGTAATCTACTTCGAATGCTTAATCTATACTTTCCCCAGTGTCTTTTTCTATGCTCCTATTGGTTGGACCATTGGTCAATCGAATTTTGATTCGAACTTTCACAGAAACTTATGAACAACATGCATCATCAAGGTCACGTTAAGCCTTTACACTCAAGGTCATGTATAATTTCAAGTTTATGACCGACCAGACTCTTCTATTCTAAGTTCCTGACTCAGTCTTATTCAAAGCACACTTCTCGTACTGATCATAGTCACTGGATACTTGAATTTCTCTATCTGACATTCTCGCTTAAAAGTTCATTGACCTCAAATCATTTTTCCGGATTTTAGCCGGTTTTCAATGGTCAAATCAACTATTACACAATAAAACTTCTGAGAAGCTTTTGAGAATAACTATTATGGTCTATCCAACGTATGACAAACCAATTTGGTCTCGAATTTTGGGTTCGATTTGGTCAGATGTCGTTGTGATTATTGCCACCCTGTGCATTCGGCATACTTCTCTTATTCTGAAATTCTCGATTGAACCCAGATTAGCAATTATGTATGACTAGTAACCTTGACATAAGATTCGATACTTGAGGATCATTCGTTAGCCACCTTTTGTGGACCACGCCATCTTTTTATATGTTATTTGCATTTTTACTCATTCAATAATCAACGAAAATACCAAGTTCTAACACATCCCAAACAGTAAATCAATTCTATTGATAAAGATCATATGTAAATTGGATAAGAAATCGTCCTCATGAGTTATCTTACTTTCAATTATTATATTCTGATGATGATCCTTATAATTGAGCGAGAATATAGTTTTTTTGCAATTGACTCATAAATTATAAGCATAATAATCCTAGCTTTATAAGGATTAATTCCTTTCCAGAGTGAGATAAAGTTCTTTCAAGTTTGTGACTGAAGCTATTCTGAGATTCTCGTCAGTTGCATTCAAAAGTTGTTCTGGCTAAAGTGAGGGTTTTCACAACAGGTTGATGAGAGATAAAAGCATATTTTGCTTCGAAACCCTATTCATTAACCACTGGTCGTTTTTACAATCTATCGCAAATATATTTACTGGGCCACTTGTTTATTGGTTTCGGTGGCACTCTAATTTACACGACTCTTTTTGTTTTATCTACGATCAAGCTTTTTGAAACCTAACTTAGTGTTCTATTCAAAAACCAACGACAGAAGTAATTGAGCTCTCCCCATTTATTGCCATAAACCGAACTTATATTGAGAGTTTCCCCGATCAATATTCCCGGTGATAACAAATCATCAATTTGTTGAGAGCCTGTTGTTATAATTTGACATTTTCCAACTTCAGCTTTGATTAATTCGGATCCACGCAAAAGTTGCGAAGTTGGTATTTCGATTTAGAGGATGAAAATCGGTAAATAAGTATGAATAATGTTGTCGTAAATAAAACACGTTCCACCCTACCCATGAAAAAACGTCGAGTTTTTTCTATTTCATCAAATTCTAAACCAGTATTGAATAAGATCTGATCGTCTGATAACCGACAAAATTCACTCATGGTACCAATTTTACTAGCGACTAATCTATCGTAAACTCGATCTGTTATCCAGGGTAATATACCCGGATATATCGAACAGCTCATTTGATTCTGAAAAGCATAATAATGACATCATTACCCTATTATGACATAAGTTCAGTCTTGAGTCTTTCGGATTAGATTTGATTTTACTAGCGGAACTCAAAAGAGGAGCTCGACGACTGAAATACATTATTGGACTAAAGAACAGAAACAGTTCAAACAGAACACGAGCGGAACAGGTTTAGATGTTTGATTTAGTGTTTCCGAACACGGCTTTGGTATCCACTCGGTTTATCGGTTGAACCTTCGGCGTCCTTCTTTCTATTCTCGGACCATTCGACAGAAAGGATCAAGTGATCGTAACCATATCCATTCATGGCATCGATAGCCTAAAAAAAAATTTTAATCAAAGCCACATTGATAAAAAAACAAACCTTTTGGGCATCATCACGATTAGCATAATTGATGAAGGCAAAACCACGGGATTCGTTTGTACGACGATCACGACCCAAATGAATACGATTGATTCGGCCAAATTTTTCGAAAAGTTGCGAAAGATCTTCTTGGGTTGCAGCGGAGGAAATGTTAGAGACTCTGATTGCTGGAACCTGAAATTCATCATAATTTATCTTGTCAAAAGATAAAATAATGTACCTCATCAGTTTGGAATCTGCTACCACTTGCACCAGCACGGTTTCTTGGAGCAACATATTTGTCAGCCAATGTACGAAGAGATGCTCCCTGTGGATCGGGCTAAAATAATGTTAGAAAATTATAATTTATAATCAAAACGTTGTAACTGTCACTCTGTTTCTTAGTAACACATCAAATCTAATTTTGTTAAAATGGAATAACTCTGTTTTACCATTGTGTTCGTTTCTGGATTATTAACCGGCTGAATCAAATTAACTAATGCTCAAATCCTTTGCAACTTACCATGACATTATCGCCAGTTGGCCGCATTGTATCGCCGCCTGGTGTTCCAATTTTTCCTCTGAACCCTGAAAAAGTAACGCTTGTAACATAGTTAAATAAAAAAAGTTTCATTACCTTGGAAGAATTGCATATAGTCAATTTGACGTCTAATTTTACTCATCATTTCGTCTTCTTCTTCGGCATCTTCTTCAGTTTGATCAGCATGAATGAATCTCATAGTAACTTCTTCAGCAATAATAGTTGTAGAGTCCTGTGGCCCTAGATGTATTTGAGTAAAGAATTTTGATATAAAAATGTCAATTACCTTTGGAATCGCCTTTTGACAAGCCGAATTTAGTCCAATTCTTTCGTGTTGCAACTTTCTTAGACGTACGAGTTTTTACCAAATCAAAAGTTCGGGTAACTTTGACCAACTCCTTTTTACCATTCTGTTCATTTACACGCCATTTGTATGAGGTTTTGATACGCTGGTCACCTAAAATTGATATATTGAGAAACTCATACTTTGAAAACCTGTTTAAAACCTTTATCAATTTCGGTTGGCTCAGGAAGTTTTTCCTCGGTGAGGGACACGTCAACCTCGTCAACTTCGTCGGCCCAATCGGTCATTCTAAGAATAGAAAATAAGAATTATTATGTGGGTGATTCACTTTATACAAATGTCAGCAGAGCAATATCTAATCAAATCAGGGCAGTGTTATCTATGATAAATGAAGAGTGTTACACCATATGATGCAAATAAGGTGAATTCGAAAATCAAGTTGTTTTTCTGAGCTCACTACGCAGCCATTTGAACTGTTCGTTCATTCGGGATATTTTCATAATATGCTCGAAAATAGCATCATCTCCTTTACGTTTCCGTATATTTTCTTTTTTTATGGATGAAAATCTGATTCCATGGAAAAATCGCTCTTGAAGTCTTAAATTCTCGTTTTATGTATTTTCATCCTGCCTTTTTCGATTTGTATAAGTCTGTCCGATTCTTTGGCTTGAGCTGACTGGGGATTCATGTGAACTGATAAACTTTTTGGATCAAACCCATAATAATGACTTGATGTTGAACTTTTGAATTTGTCTTTCTGAGATTTGAAGCTTCTGTTTTTATATTCTCTGAACTGAAGTTTTTGCATTCTTTCACGTTCAGTCATATTGGGATAATACTCTGTCTTCTTCAAGCGTAATATGCGACCTTGTTATTGGATATATTTCATTTCATATAAACTGAACGTAAAATATTAATATTATTATTATAGCAAAATATTAATATCATATATGCGTTTGTTGATCCGTAGAATCCATTCCTTGATAAAAATGATTTCCGTCAAATGGCCACATTGCATTAACAACGTCCCCTTCTTCGAGTTGTTCATATTCTTTGACATCGATTACATGTTCACATCGATCCTCATCACATTCACAAACATCTCCAATAGCTGGATTTTCTACTGGCCATTTCAGTAAAGAACTTTCCGACACTATCATTATCGTGCTTCCAGACGGACAAAAACCACTATCACCGACTGTATTACAATCTTGATGAAGATCACACTTCCACTGAATGTAAAGAGTAAAAAAATGTAAAGAGTAAAAAAAAATCTAAAAATATACCTGAACAAATAATCCTCCATTGTTAAAATCGAGGAATTCATACTCATCCACAAGTCTTTCTGAACCGGCGGATTCAGACGAATCTGCTTCAGTCATTTTCTCTTTTAATTCAAAACCCTGTAATAATCAGTTTTTTCGTAACTTTTCTCTCATGAAATTGACTCTCCGATTTTTTTCAGTTCGAAAATTCAAGTCTCCGAATTTATATTTTTTTTAGTTTAGAGTAAAAATCAAAAGTGAAGGAAGCAGCGCCGCTTTAGCTCAGCTGGGAGAGCGTCAGACTGAAGATCTGAAGGCCCCGTGTTCGATCCACGGAGGTGGCACATATTTTTTGAAAATTGTAAATTGAAAAAACATTTTGAAAAGTTTATTTGGCAGAGAGAAATTAATTTTGAACTCGAATAACTGGTAAAGTTTTTTGTAAAGTCTGGTCGATTCTGTTACTTCTCTGTATTCTTAGTCCTTTTTTATCGTTATGATTAAAACTGTAAAGACTGAGTGTAGATATAATTAGCAATAGGACAAAAATTGTGAAGACAAAATTCTTATTAAAAGGTAAATTATATTGTTTCGAACCGATTGTTGCAGTCTTGCAAGAACAATCTCCAATATGCCTCATTTCTTGTAGGTAATCATCGATCCTCTTTTCGCTTGATATTGCTGCATTAATAATTTCACGGTAATTATTTCCCTTCGGTTTAACCAGGATATTTTCGTTTATTGGTGGACAACATGATTTGCCAACATCTTGGACGGACGGTGGATTTTCATGGACGGACATTGAACTTGCCCATTGTGAAGTTAGACAGCCGCCCTCGCATTGAAAAGTTAGATACGAGCAAACTGCTCTGTTCAGCTCTATATTTCCATATGAATCACCATAATGACTACAATATCTGCACATTTTTTCTCTGTGCTTCTCTCGGCAAATGTTCATCTGTATTTTATGTCGCATTGCAGCATCATACTGTCTATAGGGAGATGACACATTAGATGTGATGATTTTTGAATTTTCCTTTGGCTTCTTATTCGCATAAACCATCGTTAAAACAACCACTAGAAAAATGACTCTAAACATATTTTATCTTCGAACTTTTTGTTCAATTAGATTTATTCTTTATAATATTTAGATTAACACAATCTTAAATGAATGAGGAAATCGAATATGGCATTGTGGCGCACCTTTATAATGAGCTCTCAATGGGCCTACCGACAATTACATTGCTAAGTGATGATTGCTAGAAAACGCGTCATGAATTAAAATTTCGCCCGCTGCGCAAAATGATGATTCACCTAAAAATTTAGTTATGCTATTGTCGATTTTGTTATGCTTAGAGAATATCGTATAATAAAGAAGGGGGCCTCTTCCCGATGGTCATTTGGTACGAATTCCGGTGTGGGCAGTATACAAAGGTTGTATTACAAACGACAACTATCGGAAGGACGCACCCACTTTATAGATAGATCTCGGACAGAAATTGTAAAATTACCGAATTTCTGATAAAAAATATCTCATACAGCTAGAATTGCCGCCTCCTACGTCATGCAGAAATAATCGTAAATTTGTTGATGGGAAATCATTTTCATCTGGCGCCAATTCTTTAATAAGGCGTAGAAAAATATTTTGAGCATTATTGGGTCAGCGTTATTACGTTCACGATTCAAACGTACATACTATATATTCATATTGAGGTCGAAATTCCTGAAAGACCATTCAGAATACTTTGAAGGATCTCCACCTTTGCTAAACAAAACTTATGAATCTGCTCGATTTCTCACTTCCACGGAAAGCCTCATTGAAACACCTCGATTGACTTCAAACATAACCGGAACCACGTCAAACACCGTAAGAATCTTTTAAGTAGCCAGGATTAATTTAACTTTGGAAAGAGTTCGTTGAACGAACTTCCATAAAGAACACGATGAGCTCCAGTTCCCACTGTTGGATATTATCGCCGAGAAACTCTGTCATGCGAATTGTAGAAGCTGTGAATCAGCCATTTAAGTTTTCTTTTTTTGTATTTTCTAAGTCACTATCGGTATACTATCATGACGACCATTGTGACACAATATCTGACAGCGCACTTCCGGTACTTTTCCGATGTCAATATTATCAGATAAACGGTCTTGAGAGTTTATTCAAGCATTTTTGCATTAAATACTTTCATGTCATTGTGATCATTATGATCGTCGAGTTTAGGAATACCACCCAGACTATTGCTTGCCGCTTTGCTTTTGAGATTTTTACTGAGGGCTTGAAAGACAGGATCGTTGTCAAATTGTCGGAAAAAGTCGACCTCTGCCACCATTTTCATGAGATTTTCGTTTGAGAGGTCCAATTCGTACTGAATATTTAAATTAATTTTTACCATTGTAAACAGGGTATGATAAAGTGGGGTGCGACATATATAATATAAACTATAATATAGACTACAATATAGACTATAATAAAGACTATAATATAGACTATAATATAGACTATAATATAGACTATAATATAGACTATTATATAGACTATATTTTATATTTGGAGAGTCGTTCTCCTCTTGGTGAGCATAATATGATATTTTATTTCGTTATGCTTTTTAAATTGCCGCTCAAAGATGAGTTTCGAAAAAAAAACTTTCTTTCTCTTCGGTATTTTGGGTTTCAATGAGGATTTATAATCTTACATTGTCATCAATCGGTTCGTTTGGCCCATGATACTGATTTCCAAACTGTTTACCAGGGAGCATTGAATTCGGGTCGATTTTATTCAATAGTGACATTTGGGCCGATACTCCAAATGAACACATAACAAAAAACATAATTCTCATCCTTAAAATAATAGAAGATTATTAAGAATTGAAACTCAAATCTCAAAAATGAAAAATGAACTCATTCATTTGTATAGATAAAGTGTTATAACTTTGCATTTTTTGAATTTTGTAAGATAAGCGGCTCTGCGGATATAAAATAGTAATGGTATGGGATTCTATACTGCATAGCCAATGCTGCATAGACTATACAGCTGAAAGGTTTAGCCTAAACCCCATTTTGCGGCAGAAAGAATTCTATCGTGGACTCTTAACCAACCAATAAATCGTCTTAAGACGTTTCAGAGTTATTATCTATCTGCGAACTTCAAAATACCAATAGTTATTGGCATACAAATGTAATGACTGAAGGAGTTCTCGGTTCTATTTTATCCAGACTATACGATTTTCGATTATGGAATCATTTAAGATATTTTTATACTATCCGATCAAAATGGTTATTTATAAATTATATATTTCTGTCAATATTTTTCGCTGACAACAAAATTAATAAGAACACATCCTTGTCAATATAATTTGGTAGAAATTGACTTTATCTTATCAATCACACATCTGAAGTATGTAATCTCTTATACAGCATATGATATGCTGCATATCATATGAATCATATGACTGGTATGTGCACGGGATTCTAGATTAGGTCGCGATCGAGTTAATTGAAGCTAAATCTCGGAAAGTCATTTTCGCAGAAAAGCGTTAATATATTTGTAAGAGCAAAAGACTTTTGCCGAAAGTGTGTTCTCAGAATATATTTTTGAAAAAGGTTCAGCGCACATATGGATGATTTTGACAAATTTGATGTTGCACAAATCCATCATTTCACGTCAAATGACTGAATTCCGCTTACGGGATAGAAGAAAGAATACAGACTGCTGAAGTACAGTTATTTATCACATAACTTGACATTTTACATTTTATTAAAATCAATGTTTTCGTTGGTTTGGTTAAATAAGAAAATCGGATTGATCCTAGCGTCATCAGTTTCAAAATATAGAGGGGTCAAAGATAGGTAAAAAAGGGCTTTCTACACCCTTTAGGGTGAAGAAATTTTAAAGCTTCGATTTCGACAAAAGAAAAATGGATACTGTTTGTTTTTAGTATAAGAAATTCTTTGAGCTTTTGTTTTATCAGATTTTGTCCACTGGGAGGCGCAAGAGCTCATTTCCGGTTGAAATAGAGCATCAATAAAACGAATCAAATAAAAGAATGCGCTTAACAAACTAACTATTCTAGATGGGATTTTTCTTAAGTAAACTTTTCTTGGGAGCATTAAAATGACTGATCGAGCCAAGGTTCAAAAGTCTCGAAAGCAACAAAAGAGAATAAAACGCGTTCATTTTAATATTCCTCGCTCGGAATACTATTCGGTTCCACCAGTTAGTCCACGACGTATCCATTCACATACAAAATGGAGCTTAAAATGTGTATTTTCAAATGTGTTTGGTGTTCTTGGTGTTATTATTATTAGCTCTCTTATCATTGGAAGCTTTCAGTTCGGATGAGGCTCTAATAGTAAGCCATGTGATTAATGATATCCTTAGAACCATGATTGCATCCAAAGTTAAGACCACAATCAAATGACCAGTCAAATGAAAATGAGGACCAAGTGGTGTTTTCTGAACATTTAGACATGAAGAATGAAATTGAAATGAATGTTGAGAATGATCGCCAAAAACCAAAAGTGCCAAGAGTAGAATACGATGATGTGGATGACATTACAGGTTTTTTTACGTTACAAATTACTTTATGTCACATAATTTATGTCCGGCTTAGTCCAATCAAAATCAGCCTTACGACCATATTATTGGACCAGAGGCTTCGGTCCAGTGTGAACTTTGGCGAACATCATCTTATTATAGTTTAGATACAAATGAAGGTATCACATACGCAAGTGTTGGGGGAGATGCAACTACCCCAGAAGAAGCATCCGGATCTGCTGAATCAACATACAGTGACTTGGCCATTGAAGACTCGCCTAAGAAGCCTTCAATTGATACTGATGACGAAATCAGGTCTGGAGAAGTATCGGTTGAAAAAGAATGCCATGTTGGTTGGTACCGACGTGATGATAATAATGAATGCGATGATATAAATGAATGTACTGATAGACCTTGTCATCACTCGAGAGCGAACTGTATTAATAAGCAAGGTGATTTTCATTGTGAGTGTTTCAAAACATATGTTGGAGATGGCTTCTCTTGTTATATTGGTCTAAATATGCTTATTATACCACCAGATAAACATTTGCATTCAAGCGTACCTGGTATTGCCACTGCTTACAAGCTTACTCTGAGGTGGGTTTTCAAATTTCTGCTTCGCCGGTCAAAGTCTGATCTCTTAAAGTATAAAAGTCTTATACGTTTAGACTAAACGGTTTAGTCAATAATTTGATTTTGAAAACTCTTCGTAGTCCAATCATGCAGGGCTCTAAAAATACATTTGCTGAAATGTCATGGAAAACTAGCATTCCGACTGCACCGGGACAACAGATTGAGAATTTCGATCTAACTTCAATGTGCGCCGTGACAATGAATACTTTACATGGTGTTTCATATGGAAACAACACACTCAATTCTCAAGGGGAGAATCAAATGTTTCTTTTTGGCGGAAGCGACGGCTGGTCATACAATCGGTGGTTTACAGTTCATCCAGAACATGGGCTTATTGAAATGCCATATACTTTGCCTTTCGAGTTCAACCGTGGATTGTGTCATTCCGGATCGCCCAATCAAGGAAGTGATTTCACCCATCAGAAAATAAAACTTAGATACAGGGATGATGGGGCCTGTCATCATTTTTGAATTTGTGTAAAGACTTTCACTGATTGTCAAATCATAAAAAGTCATGCTTTGTGCTGCTCGAGGAAGAGGTAGACAGCCAAATGGAACTGAGAAGGGTTTTTATATGATCAGCTCAAGTTTTTTTTATTTGATTGAAGTTTTGAAAACCTTCTTTTAAGTGCCACTTGATGGAACAAAGATCTGATGGAACGTTTTATTTCGGAAATCCAGTGTTGACTTACTTTGGTCATTACGAAGGCATCATGGGTAGCTTACAAGTCGATCATTCCGATGGATACGCAACAGTTGGTTATAAAATGGAACCAAAATATTTCATTGCTGGTGGGTATGGCGAGAGAAGTGGGTTCATTGACAAAATCAAAATGAAAATTCAGAGAAATCTAAATGCGAATTCACTTGTTCATATCTCAGATGAGGATGTAAACGATACTGATATACACTATCCGCCACTTGACGGCCTCATTTGGGCTTCCAGCGCGACAGCAAACAAACATCTTTACGTTTTTGGGGGTGTACATTCGAATAGAGATAATTCTATTTCTCCAAAAGGCATCGCTTAAATGAAATCCCTGCGTTGGTGATTGATCTCCACAATTAAATAATTTCTTCTTTTAAGCCTAAAAAGTTTATTGCATGAGTATGCGTGAAAAATGGAAAGTAGTTAAAAAAATGTCATTCAGTCGTTATCTTCACACAACAAAAAGTATAGGACCTAACAGATTAATACATGTCGGTGGATACGGGCAACATCCTGTTGAAATATGGGACATAAATGAAAATGGCGAATTTACCAGTAATTATGGCAAAATGCATCATTCTACAGCCCAGTACACTGGAGACGAAGAAAATAGAATTATTTTTTTCTTTATTGACACAAATGATTTTGTTCCAAATACAGATTCCAGTAATTGAAAAGTTTTATACTTATTCGCGTTATTAAATGTATGCTTTCGGTCTGTTACAAAACAGACGTGAGCAACGTGTGGCGCTCTCTATCAGAAAAAATACACAACGTGGCATCATAGCCAATCATAGAGAGGTTATAAATCATCATTTCAAAACCAGCCTGAGTTAAGCATTATACATAAGTATCGATACTATATAAAGTTATATACGTTTTTTCATCTTTGTTTATCATACGGTATGATTCATACCCGGTCTCAATCGTTTTACCGGTTCAGTTGAAAAAACATCTTTGAAATAAGATATTGGAGCAAGTTCAAAAATGGATTAACATCTGTACCAGTTTCTTCAATGATCAAAACATATTCATCCTTGATATTGCGCTTGCTTCGTTTATCATTTTGCTGAGCCCATTCTGGGCCAAATTCTCAACGAATTCAAAATAAAATGTTTGAAAATAAATGAAAACAGTCCTTGCCGTAGTTTTGAACATAAATGTAGAATGCTTAACTTGAACGTTATTTGCCCAAGATGATGACCTACGAACCATCTTCTCAAAGCGTAACCGATTAACTTACCAGCCGAAAACAGCAATAGAACAATTCCATCAGCAAGGGTCAAAATTAATTCAATTAGGGATATCATTTTTAGATTTTTACTCTACATAGAATCGATTCTAATTTTATATTCTCAATTTTTGCAAATAATGCAAATATGACTCTAATGACCAGTCCGAAGGAGCTGAAAGACAGAACATACATAAAGATACGGTATATTTCATGTATAATATATTATTTAATTTATATCAATACATATTCCAATATGATATTTGCTTCAAATGCATACTTGATTAGGTCACTCGTTTCCAGGTTTGATGCTTCTTCCCGATGGTCTTTTTTCCGACCGCGGTGGGGCGATACAGAGACGACGACCGCCGGGAAGGTGCACCCCACTTTATTGATATCGGTTATTCCCTAAAATTTTTAGGGACCAGAATTTAGGTCTTTCAGTATTAAATTCAGTGTTAAATCTGTAACCGCGAGATGTTTTAATTAATTTAAGTGCTTGAGTTAAAATAAAATCTTCAAAAATAATTTCAAAAATTGTCTTCCCACAGTTCACATGAAAGAAGCCCACCGGAGAATCTATTTTTTTATTACTTACAAGCTTAATAATGGTGGTATTTATAGTCACTGGTTACTTACAAATTAGTACAAACAACACTATTATTTATCAAGACTGATGTTCAAAAACAAATAGTAAAAGCTATTTATAGCTAAAATCTCACTTTTTGATTTATTTGAGGGAACAGTCCAAAACAGGTTTTTCGGTTTTCGTCGAGATGCAATTTTCATTTTGGACTTTTTGTTTCATTATTATAATAATCAGAGCAAAAAAACACACAATTAAAGAAGATAAATGTATTCAGACGAAGACAAGAAGAGGATATACGTGTCAACATTGGAATAAAAGTAAGATTGAATTTACAATTCTAAAGTGCTAAACGAGCTAAAAATATCCCGTAATAATAAGGTAACAATATAGTTTAAGATACACCTCATAAACCAAGCAAATCATTGCTTAAATCATTATCAAGAACTGACCACAATAGATGCACAAAAATTGATGGTTCGAGGCATTGGTGTTATACAACAAACAAAAGAATACGTTGGGATTACTGCGATTGTTCATTTATGAGGGCACCAGTTCCAACTTCTATTCAGGATACAACTTGTGGTTTGACCAGGTGAATTAGTTCAAAGAGAAATATATATGTACGGTCAAGTAGGGCGAACGAGTGGACTCCACAAGAATATTGGTTGGTTTCAAACTTTTTTCCGAGAAAGGTAAAAAGCTTTTGAACAATCCGACTAAATATTTTAATTTTTCTCCGAATAAAGTTTGGAACCGACCATTGCATGCGACAAGAAGTTTTTCTCGCCATAACTTCATTAAATAAGTACTAACAGTTATTTTGTTCAGTAAAAATCGCGATAAAATATGTATTCCACATTCAAATAACTCATTGCAAATGAATCATCATCAAAATTCGATGCCATATTTTTCCAAAATATATAGTCCTAACAATAGAAAAGCGGGTCATAAAGAATTTCCTTGGCAAGTACTTATTCCTGACGATGACATTAGATGCGCCGGCACATTGGTTAAACTTGATGTGAGTTTACCATATCTCACATTAGCAAAACTGAGGGATGAGTCATGCTTCATGACTCTTTCATATTTCAGAAAGTTTTAACGACTGCTCACTGCTTGAATAGAAAACTAGGCATAAAAGTACAGGCTGGCGGTGTTCACATGGATTACGATAGCTGGCGGATGACAAGTATGATATGTCGAAATATGAACTATTTCAAATAGCACCAATACTTTAAGGTTATCATGGACATATCCAAATTCGAAGTGCAGAAAAAGTTCATATTCATCCAAAATATCGTTCGTATAATGGGGTTCCAATCTTTGATCTAGCAATCATTAAGCTTTCTGAACCCTTCAAGTTCACAGATTATGTTCGTCCAGTTTGCTTGGCTGGTCCATATGGAAAGGGTTAGACACTCAATTCACCAGGAATTTACAGTAAAAATATCATTATATAAATTATAATATTTAAATCAAAACCCATTCAAGGCTTAAAAAAGAGCTGAAAAATCAATATGGTTGGATTTCTGGTTTTGGAGAAAATGGAAATTATAAGAACGAAGATTTGAATTTTGCTTGCGTTAAACTTCAAAACAAGGGTATCTGTGAAAACTTATTCAACAACCCCGGTAGAAAACAGTTTTTTTCGCAATTGATGATATGTGCTGGAGGTGATGGTCTTGACGCTTGCAACGGTGATAGGAATGAGTTTAAAATATTTTCATTATTACCACAAAAAGAAAATATAAAAAATATTTCTTTATGACTTACTTTATATTTCACACAGTTTCAAACTCGATGACTTTTAGTGGCGGAGCACTTGTGGTAAATCACAATGGCAAATGGACAGCAGTTGGATTGGCCTCTTGGGGATCTGCAGTACCATGTGGTGCTAACCCAGGAGTTTACACAAATATTGCTGCATTTCATAAATGGTTGAATTCACTGTTATAAAAACCTTGATTATTAAATCATACAAAAATGTTTCATATCTCTATTTTTTGGAAAATCCACTCCGCCGGAAATGACAAACGGAAGTACATTTGATCGACATTTGGTTTAATGGTATAATTCATCTAGGCATATCAGTTTGATTCAATCACGTACCCATTCCTCAAAATCGAACCCCTTGGCTGTCGAGAACGAGCTCGTGACTGTTGAGGATAAACAGTTAAAATACAGAAGATTTTTTTATCGGATTAAATAAATTATTATAATCGTTGAATTGAGGTCTGAAAAACGTTTATTTCGCCGGCTCAGTTCACAATGTATCTTTAAAGATTGTCCAAAAAGAAAAAAATGATTAGATTATTTTACGCAAAATGAAAGGAATGATTTTTAAAGTATTTTTCTCACCCGATTTGCATCAATTTGATTTCATCATATTATGTGATTCTTAAATCAGCCAAGGATATCGGCTAGTTCATCAATTGTTGCTGTTTTTTATGGGATATCTTTAAATAAAACCAGCATTTTCAATTTTTTTAACCGAGAGTAAAATAGTTTGTGGTTTTTTATGGTACCTATCATCAACCTTAGTGATTCTCACGTCATCAGATTCTGACGTCATCAGCGTAGCTAATCGGATTTTTATACGTCAATGGCGCACCGTTTTGCGTCTGAATCAAGTAGTAAAATTGAGACATTTTATTTCAGTATGTAAGTTAACCCTTATTGACAAATTTCTGGTGGTCACTCTGAGTCTGGATGATTTCCGGAAACGTTTTCCAGTCATCTCGTGACATCACTATAAAAGGTTTTGGGGGTCACTTCAAGTGACTCACTTGGCATAAATTGGCAGCCGGGCACTAGCACCTATTAAGTCTAATTTTGACATAATTGAACTATGTAGATAAATGTTTTGCAAAGACTGTTATCAATGGTTGATATATATATATGGTCTCTTCTGGTGTAGATTATCATGCATATTTCTTTATCAGAAGTAAGTCTAAGTCTTTTTTACATCAGTCGTGGAAAATTGATCCTGACAAAATGTAGACGAGGCTATACTCCAAGTTTATTCAGACGTCCTTATTCAAAGCACCTTTGTTCCAATTAAAAAATACTTCAACACATGATGGAATTCTTTTGTGTTTATTGACCCAGATTCATTAGTGGCAATCTTTGAATAATTTATGGACCAAGTCTTTCTGTGAATCATAATATGATATAATCCATATTATATGGACCATATTAAATGGAATCACAATCGTATAAAAATATAAACGCGCTTTTAATATACAAATCAAAAAAAAAAAGACATTTTCCGAACATTTATTTTAATGCCTTTAAGACATTAATGAATAGCACAGTATGTCGTTTTAAATGATTGTATAATGAGTCTACTTGAACCTTGTCTAACCTTGAAAAAAAGAGCATATGAGTGTTTCTAGAAATTTTTCGAAAATAGTATTTCAAATCACGTGCAGAGAGGCACACTAAGCACATTTATTGCTGAAAAAGAATTTTTTACAAGAATCTACCCAAGAATCTGTGTTTGATAAACTTTGATTTACTGTCATTTGATGCAATATTAAATTTGCTGACGCGCATTTTGATTATATCCTGACAGCGTTTATGAAAAAGCTTTATTAGCAATTTAACAATCTGACCCTTGGTAAAACACAGAGTCCTAAGACTATAACCGTTGGAGTCCATAGTCTGGTCTGATAATTCAGATTCCACTTGTCGACCAATGGTAAAATCATAATTTTTATGAAATCCGCATGCCGGCCTTTCCCAAACCTTGACCAATCATATTTTTTTAATTTCTGAGCATAACGTGCTCATACAAAGGTGCAAATTCGACAAATG
>SCLD01003436.1:0-19575 GCA_004367895.1 Oikopleura longicauda
TCTCAAATTCAATTCCAACAAGACGACATCTAACATTCGAATTTTGAAATGAGTAAGTTTAAGAGATTTTCATACTTTTCAATCAAAACGCATTTTCTTTTATTCAGGTTGTCGTACTAGATTTTGTCCATAGAGGCTAATTTTGATTAAATTACCAGTTTTGGGGTAAATTGAGTTAATTAAAAAATGAGCATAAACGCTTTTTCTCGTTTTATTCAGTTCTTTGCGATCAGTGTATGTAAAATGGATCCGTATACCATAAGTTGACGCGAAACAAGCAAGGATTTCATATTTTGGAACGTTTTTAAAATTAATTTATCCGATAAAAATGACAAATTGAGGAATTTTCATCAGAAATAACATTTTATGATGTTTTTTATTTTAAAATGATAAGTGGTAAAACTTAGTGGTTAACCCACCATGGTTAGTTTCAATGGCAATTTCAAACGTTTCAATTCACCAATATTAACTTTTTGATTTATGAATCATGATGTTTCTTATGTGATATGCTCGCAAAATGCATGTTACATTAAGTTTACACATGTGATTTGACGTAATATTTTTTTTTAAATTTGGATTTGCCTTTATTTAAACGAAAGACGCAGTGAAAACAGAATTTATTAAGATATGCTGCTCATCTTGTCGATTCCCATTGTTATTGCGAATCGCGTGCTCAGAATACCAAATCTGCGTCAAAGTCTAAACAGGATTTAGATCTGGGTAATGGTTGCAGTCAAATAACCAACACCCGCATTTTACTTTGGTTATAAAGCAAATTATGCACACAGTGGCAATATTAAATGCTTCAACCGAAAGAAAATGATTAAAATTTGAAGAACCTGAAAAAATAAGTGTGATATCGGTGAGTCTCGAGGTCCAATAGAAGCATGCGGTCCCAGGTTGAAATAGGGCTTGAATCTGTTGTCCAAAGGGGTTGAGGGATTTAACCAATGATAATTTGTGAAAATAACCTTCGTCATAGTCATTTATCAGATTATTGGCTAAATCTCGACGTTGTCGATGTGGAAACTGACTAATAACATCCAAGTCGGTAATGGATTTGAAGTCATGATCTATTTGAACTTCCACCGTGGTATAATCCCTTTCGAACTTGAAACTATATCTATGTTCGGTCATTCTAAATTTTGGTTTAGTTCTATGACCGATAGACTTACAAGACGCGGACGAACAGAACCGAAAGGACGGTTGACCGTTCTAAATACAGAGTGGCAACAGAAAAGCAAGGGATGGCGATCTGGTTGACAATGAGGTCACACTTCTCGAAGATGGATGTTTCGACCATTTTTTCTCCCGAACTGTATCGAAAGTTGGATATTTTATCTGCAATCTTTGTACGAGCAATGTATTCCAATAAAGCATGTTTAATACAGAGGCCGTTCTCGTTACTGACTGGTTTTGTGTTGTCAGTTTTAAGACATTGGATGAAATCATTATCTAAAGAGATAGTTTCCCATTGTTCGAATCCTGTGTTGAGTGTCATATCGCATAAAGCAGCTTCAAATGCAAGCAGAATCGCTTCGGGTTGTGAGAATCCACGTTGCTCCAATTGAAGGGCTGTAACCAACTCGGTCTTTAGAACACTTTGCATGATAATGTACGGATGAAATGAGCACGGAAAAAATATTACTATAAAATATAGTAGGCGCAGCTAGACCTAGTGTCTAAAAATCGATCAGTCTTAATTAGAGCTTAATTATCTAACATAGCATATAAATAACTTTCTTGAGCAAGGTCTTCTCCGCGAAAAACCTCATATAAGTAGATTCTGTTAACATCGGGTATGTTAGCCAGCGCAAGGTTGAAATGAAAAATCTTAATTTTGGCAGCCAAACGACCACAAGGCAAAAAGAACTGTAAAAGTTCATCATAGTCATCGATTTCTCGGTTAACTATTTCAGTTCGAATCAGTCGTAGTGAACGTTCGATTTGTGTTGGGTTTGGCTGCGGAATGTTATACGGGTTTTCATGCATGAAATGGTAAATAGTTCCACGTGATCCACGGTTGAACCAGTTGCGATGGCGAGGATATTGACGACGAAATTGACGGTCAATGAAATTACGAGCCAATTGAAGCTGTTCTGTAACTACGCGGGGTTCCATTCTTAATTTAAATCTAAGTTTGACCGAAGGAGGATTTGATCTACTGTTGCCAGAGTAGACACAAGTTTATATTATGCAAAATGAATTATCTCAGAAAGATTACAGTTGGCATGATAATTTGATTCATTTTAAGAGTACATTTAACAAGTCTAAAAATAGAAAGTGTTGAACGATAGGAACAGATCCATATTCTCATATAATAAGTGGTGAAAAGATTTTATTTTTCCTATGTTTCTATGGGTGGTTTTCTCTAGAATGGACCAGGGCCGAGTAAAGAGAGGAGGAGGCTTATACCAATTAGTCCTTTGACCAACCGAGCGGTGAAATTACACCTACGCGCGACCTTTTTGCATCTCTGCCAATGATGAAGCAGCAGATTTGATTGCTCATTTCTTTCTAGATTCAGCTTTTGCAAACAAAGTATCACATTTGTTACAATTCAGTTTCCAAATAAAGCAAAACTGAGAATCCAATTGTAAGATTCTTCACCAGACATGCACCGACCCTGATTAGAGTGTCTGGAAAACTCCGATTCAACCTGAAGGTCTGTCTCTGCCGATCCTACTAAAGGATATGAGAATGTGAAGGCTACTATAAAATTTTCAGTATGGCGCGTTCCACCATAATCTGATTATAATTTGAATTCATTCTAAGAAAGCCTGAAAACGAGATAGTTTCGTTGATTCGAGTCAAATGGGAAACGCGAATTTTGAGTTCAAGAAGCTGGTTTTTATCGGAAGCGAAAAATTGTTCCACTATACGTCACTACAAATGCACCACAATGAAAGGTAAACAAATTGGTAAAATAAGATAAGACTATATTGTATTATATGACAATAAAATTGACAGTTGACATGTGTGACAAGGACTCGTTTTGGCAAAATACAGATTAACTTTTGAAAATTTTTAAAATTTAAAATTTCTACTCCGGCAGTTCTGATTTGACTCCTGCGCTCAGAAAAGGGTTGAAACTGTTCTGAGCAATAGGACAATGTGTAGAGTTTCTGGAGTATAAGTTTTGCTGAGTCATAGATATGATGATTTCTTTCATAGCAGGGTTGGAATTAGATATTCCCAGTAGCTGAGCTATAATTTATAATTTATATAAATAGATTGATTGTATGACCGGTATGGCTAATCATAAATTACAAATTACCTATCAGACTCACCAACGTTTGTGTTGCTAGCCATTTTCTTATCAAATAGACCAAAAGCTGAGTGCTTCGGGAATAGTTCTTTGAGAAATCGCCATGAAACAGATAAGTGATAAATTCTAGAACCAGACTTATTCTCTTATATTAATATTTAACTAATTGATTACCTTAGGTTTTCCAAGTTTAGCTGTTCCCGAGAATATTTGTCGTAATTGAAATTATCAGTTAGTGAGGGAACATTAGGCAAAATTGCCAACATTTGAATACCGGCATCGGTCCGTCTATTCTTCGAATGGGGGGTAGACGATAAATCAAAGGAGCTGCTAGTAGCTTCAAATTTCCGTTTTCCAGAAATTGAGGCCGTATATTGAGTCACGTTGCGTAACCAATTACGATAATTCGCTGAAAAATAATTTGCTTAATTTGATTAGAATAATTTGAAAAACAATTTGCCCAACTTGAAAAACGAAAATGGTCAAGAAAGTCAAATGTCCTACCTAGGTGCATTTTTACATGATATTTCTTAGAATCCAATGAATGAATATCAGATGCAACCACTTGAGCAGTTTTGATATCAGATTCACTTCTCGAAAATTCGTGGGCTTTAAGGGTCGGTTTGCCAAATTGATAACTATTCAAAATGGCTTCTTTCATTCTCCAATTCGGTCCTGCATCACGTCGGGTAGTGTCTGGTATGGTAATGGGTTTGGGTTGTCCATCATTTAACTCATCAGAATTAATTTCAATGATGCTTTGCAAAGGGTCTTTTTCAGATCCTGATGAGGAATCTGCCAAAGTATCCAACATAGAAGAATCGCTTTGGGAAATGTTCTGGGCGGGAATCTTTTCAGAATTCGCCGCCGGTGGCACTATTTCTGGTGTTTTTGGAGTTTTAATGGGGGATGATTTTGGTGATTTTTTGGGCGATTTTTGAGGGGATTTCTTAGGTGATTTTTTAGGGGACTTATTTTTATTACCAGTTTTGGACTTGTTATTTACGCTACTTTTACGGGTTTTAAGATCGGGTTTAGGGGGTTTGTCGGGTTTTTCAATTTTGACCTTGTCCGGTTTATCCGACGATTTGATGCGAGTGTTCATTCTTAAATTAAGAATGATGTTCAGTGTAAAGACCATACCGCTTTGATTTAGAGGCAGATAAATTGAATAGTTTGATAAAATGATAGCATGTCGGCTTCACATGATAAAAGCTGATGACTTCTAAAAAAGGCGCGTGAATTAATTTGAAGTCGTGTTCTGATTGGTCGAGGGTGTTTGGCGCCAACTATATAACGGCCACCTATGGCTTAATCTGCCCCATATTCCAGCGAGAGCTATAGCTATTTTAGCTATTTTTTAATTTCAAAATTTTATAAAATTTGCTTTGTGAGACTGTTATAAACTAAAATTAAACGTACTTTATCAATCAAGCTAACCGAACTTTTTTAGTCTGAATATATTCGATCATTCGAGAATGTCTCGCTCTCGTGAAGATAATATGGGGAAGAAAAATGCTCAAGGTCAAGACGTTTGGGGCGAGTTTGAAAAATACGTCGGCAATTGCTCAACTGGACGAACTGTAAGTACCTTATTTGAGATGATTCGGAACCGAGACTTCGATTGTAAATAATAGAATACGAGGATTAAGCATAGAATAAGTGTAATTGATATCGATAATTTGAAAACCACTACTGAGTCGAATCAACTGGCGTCCAAATGCCGATTCACGGGCTTTTTGAATTGTACAAACTTCCGGTTCTGATAATGTGGAAGTGATAAATTCTTCTAAGTGCATTCTTGATAGATGCGTACGAACTGCATTTAAATGGCTCATGATGTTTGCATTCGTAGGTCCAGTAATAATTCGGACAGTGACTGAACTGAAATTGACATTTACGGAATTTCCGGATAATTGTAGTGCCAAAATCATAGTCATTCTAAATTTTATATTTTGGAAAATGCCCCTAATCTAAACTGGTGTATATTATATTGAGGATGAACGTGACCAAATTGATAGTTTCTAGTTTAATACATAAATAATGCATGGGGTGGCGTTTGATAACGTGCATGTCACTGTAACCGACTGACAGTTTGAAACGTTTAATAACTGAATTTCAGCAGCAATAAGCTCATGTCTAGCATAATGTTTTGATTGGCCACTTTCAAGATCTAATAAAGATCTTGCCATTATGACTTCGAAATCAATCTGATCTGTAAAGGTTATAACCGCCACCTCATGATTCATATATTTAATTTTAACTAATGAAGGGAGTTTCTTTCAGCATTTTGGTGCCTATAAGATAAAAACGCCCGTACGAAAAAATGAGGTTCTAAACTTGTATATGCTATCAATGTGTACGGGCGATAAATGAAATAAGATTTTTCATGACCAAGCTGGCGTTGAAATGTAATATTTCAATGAGATTCATTAAGTGATGATACTAAGTAACAGATAGAGGGAGGAGGTTGCGTCGTTTGATTACTCAGCAACTAAAATGACTCCATCCGAGCTTCTTATGATAAGAAACTCGTGACTGAAAAATAATTCAAGTTTAGAATGGGAATTACAAGCTTAAAGTTATTTTTAAGGGCTGATTCATTTGAAATAACCGTTCCGAATTGACTAAGTTGATTTTCACAATCATTGAATATAGCAGCCGAGAAATCTTGATTGCTGCATACGGCCAGAATAATAGCCTCCGTGCCCATATTAAAACGCATAATTCTCAGCAACATTCTAATAACTGGTTTTAAATAAGATTTAAAAATACCGATGATAATCCGTGAAATGAGTAATTCGATAGACAATGTTTTGTGATAAAATAAATTTTCTTTCAGTTGGCATTGGTGTACGTTCTTGGTGCGCAGGCTCTGAAAACGAAAATGGATTTGAAAGTTTTCAAACATTTTTGTCGTATGGGCCCCGAAGAAGCCACTCAATACTCCAAACGATTGGTCGAGATCACTTTTGGCTATCGCGACGCCATGTCACAATTCATGCATGGTACGAAATTTTATAACTTAGTAAAACTTACATTGTAATGTGTATTCTAGGGACAAGATCCTCGCTCAATTTTGCTTTAAACTCTGATTTTCCCATGGAGAAAGTAGCAACTTTGTTCAAGGATAAGTGCAGTGGTGGATTGTCTAAATTGGGAACTGAGATCATGGCTGATTTGCCCGAAGAACACCCAGCTGGGCAACCTTCAATGTTCAGGTACCTTTATCTTTAAATATCAAAGTTGCTCATTCTTTACTATTTGACCTATTGAACTTTTCGCGTTGGTTTTTGCGCGACGGGTAGATTTCCTTTTGGGCTCATTGACATTAATACTAACTCTGTTGCGCTTTCGACTTATGACAGGGGAGTTATCTGGGACGGGTCCACCTCTTTTTTGAGTTTGTGATAGCAAATCAAAACTAGAAGGTCCACTAGGGGCACCACTTTCAGTTGATGATTTAGAATTTTCTGAAAAAAGAGTTTAGACTATAAAATTCTATCGCACTAGTCGAACCTTTGTTAGCTTCAGAATCACTAAGTGTGTTGGTTAATTTGTTTGGAATAGGAAAAATTGGGCTAATGACGTCATTATTTTGTCCCAATTTTACGAGTGAACCATCCATTTCCAACGAGTCAGAAAAATAGTCGTCGCTGTTATCGCCTTGAATAACGTCGGCTTCCAAAATTATTTTAGTTTTAGTCAGTTCATCAGATCGTGTACTAAGTTGCGTGCTGGTCGGTACTGAAGTTTTACGTGATGATCTATGAAATGGAATTGATTGACCAAAAACGTCATTCCAGTTTAATTTATGTTTTATAGAGCTCTGACCAGCTAGTCGTTGAAATTTTGGCGTTGGATCAGTGAAAGAATTGTCCAAAACCACCTGTGGCGAACTAATATTGACAGTAGGTGGCGCATGCGAATTAGAATCGTCTGAAATGGGATCGGACTTTTGCGAATCTTGGGCATGTACTGAACAACCCATAATGTTAATCATGTCTCGACTAAATAGCCTATGTAATGATAAACTTCGTTTAGCATAAAAACCACCTATAAAAGTAGATAGTCCCGTGAACTTTACACTCGCAATAATTTCGATTTGTACTGAAACCATCTTAGGCCCGGTCTGTAATTCATAAGCATTGTAAAATGATACCAGAGATGGTAATTCTTTAAGTATAGGCCCCGAAAGTTTAGCCACTAGATCTCGAAATAGGGCCAACTGTGTTTTTTCAAAAGTACCATCCGCCCTCAATAAAGCTGGAGAGGAGAAATCTGAACAGCCCGAAGGGGTGCGAACAGCTTTAGGGTCACCAACGTTCCGTTTTAAAATTGCGACTAGAAAATTGTGAACGTTTAAAAGAGTCGTTTGTTCTTTAAACCAATTTTGAGTGCCCAAAGTCCATTCTAGCGCCATATTGAGCTGTTCAGAATAATGTCGTAATCCGAAATGACCGGTTTGTTGTTTTAACTGATATAATTCCTTAGAACTTATAGGTAATTGAACAGATTCAAAGCCTGAACTCGCGTGAAACAGATACGCCAAAAAATGCGCAAAATTTCGTTCATAGGCTAAAAGTTGAACGATGGATTTTAAATTAATTTTTGACCAACGGGTTTTCAATTTAGTGCGATCATTACATAATATTACATTGTATTTATGTAATACCAAGGTATTAGTGTCCTTTTGTATAGTTGTGGTTCTGATATAGCCTAGAGGGCGCTCCAATTTCGATTCAAAGGCATAACCATCCAAACCATTAATAATATGTTGCATTTTAGTGCTAAACATCAAATTTGGTTTCGAACTCAAAACGACACCGAGCATTGCATTATGGCCTACCCAAATGCTACCAAAGGGTCGGTCTATCAAGATTTCCCATCATTTGTGGCCGAAGCCAAAAAGGTTCAAAAGCAGCTCAAGAACATCAACGTCACCTCCGGTCCAATATATGATTGTGAAACCCTGGGAGTTATGACCTTGTTGGAGTCATTGGCTGGTAAGAAACACCTTATTTTTCAGATTATAATTTGAATTATCTCAAAAAAGTTCTTATGGAACAAAATAATAATTAATATTGTTTAGAAGCTTACAACTACAAGTTGGATGGACGAGAATTTCGACCCGAGTTACTTCGCCGATTTCCCAAAGCTGATTTGATGAGAATTGATTTTCATCATAAGGTTGATAAAGAACACGTGTTCTTATCAATCTTAGGAGTATTGGTTCATTTTTTGAACGGTGAGTTATTGATGAAAATCGTCTGACCTAGGATTTACTTTAGAATAATATTACATAATAAATCTAGAATTTTAATCTATACCTAATTGATATTTGATTCAGGTATGGGTGAGGACTACTCAAATCGCTACAAGAGCCTTGGTCAATATTTCCCCGTCAGTCTCAGAACTCCAACCCTCACTGTTGTGACTGGTAAAGGCAATCGAAGCGTGTCCAACCGAAAGGGTAGCATTGCCGTCATCACCCACGCCATGGGCCGGCTGTTATGCAACCAAATAATGAAGCCGTATGCGGGAAAGCAAAATTTCAACTTGTTTGGACTTTCCCAATGTGGGATGGCTATTGTAGCCGCCATTTCGGCTCATAATTTCAAGGGAAACGTAAGTACAATGTGAAAATGGCCTATTACACTAGAATGTTTGAGTATAATTTATCGGTTTAGTAATTGTGCTAAGAACGTACTATTTTATGGCTTTATTGAATGTACTTAAACTTATGTAAACATTCTTAATGTGTTTCTACGAATATTAAAATCCTGAACTATAACACAGCTTCATTTTTCAGCCCTTCGACCAGCCCATCGCGATTATCAACGAGCTGTACCACCTTCAGCACATTCAAAAAATGTCGTTGCCTTTGTATCGACACGCCGATATGCCCATGAGTACTGATTGTAAGTGTTTCTAATTTTATTGTTGAAGGGGTGCGTCTAACATAAATGTGAATATTTATTTTCAGCTCACATGAGAAATGTACAGGAGTCCTACACTCAACATGGTCGAATCGAATTTTGCTGCACCAACACTCAATGTGAGGCACAGAAACTAGTTGCAAACTTGATTGGTGAGTAATTATAAAATTTGTTAACTTCTTAATAATCACTAACTAGGTTCCTATTACCACTTGGTGGCCAGCTTGTGGGAAAATAGCGACATCAAAATCCGAATGTGGCAAATGGCTTTCAGCGATGATGCTATTAACAAGTTTCGCAACTTGTATTTGACTGAATTGGAGTACCGTGATACCATCTATCACGAAATGGATGCCGATGTTCGCATGGCGATGGGAATTTCACTCACCCGATATGTAAACATTTTGTAAGTGTAAAAGCAAAAAACATTAAGTTCATTTTCGAGTCCGTGTTTTCAAATGATGAGAAATCGTAATGGGAAGTTCTTCGACTCAGAAAGGCTAATTATATATTTAAGCTAATCGATTCTGGTTCGAAAAAATTTCTTCAAAAGCCGATCTACGAATTGCCTGGGTTCAAATGCATACTGCAAAGTAACTTACTGGTATTTTGGCTTGTAAAATAAAGTTTAAGACGGGCACTTTTCGCGTTATAATTGAAATCACTGAAAATGATGGTTATTCTTGAGTCGTATTATTTGATTGAAGTCCAGTTAGATTCAGTTATATGGGTCGTATAGAATGAGTAGGCTGAACCGATTGTTTAACTTAGACGGATATTTCCTTGAACAACTTCTTTTATGATTAGGAGAATTCGATCCGATAAAAGTTTTTTATAGGAGACAAAACTATCGTTCCATTCCTCCACGCCTTCTATTTCCAATAACTGAAGCAAACTAAAACTATATTCGTGGTGTCTAATTATATTATCCTTGATTTTCTCACAAATCCTAAGCTTAGTACTTTTAATTTCTATACACTGGACACATTGATTAGGATTTTTACTTTGTCGATGAGGGCACGAATACTTGAAGAAGACTTTAGTTACACGATTAAAATCCGTGGTGCATAACTCCATTTTAACCATATTGGGAAGTTTCTGAAATGGTTTGGAAATATTATATGGATAAAATTTATTTCTAGTTCTGGGGTTATATATTTCAAGACTGATAAGATTTAAGGCCATGAGCCTCTGGAAACTGTATAGGTCCATTAAGTGAAATCTCAATAATGCACCAGTTTTAGTCCGTACTCTTAAAAGTCGTTCTGTAGCTATTCTAAGTTCATTAGATTCATTAGTGGCCCTTAAATTTCTATTTGTAAAACAGGCAATCAATTTATTCTGTGTGTTTATAGGCGACTGTAGGCCAGAAATTGAAAACAATTGTCGATAAGAGTGACGTAAATTATTTTCTGGGCACGATCTAAATCCATAGACATCACAAATTGCTAAGCTGATTGCAAAAGCGAATTTATTCCCGACAGATGGGCTAATATTGGGCATAGTTTCCATCGCATATTGCATGTTTCCGTAATAGGTGGCATTTATGAATTCTAACAGATTTATGCGGGAATTGCTTAGAAGTACACAGTTTAACAAACCACGGTGGCGGTGAAACCGGTCATTTAGAATAAAATCGAACTGCTTCTGAAGTTCCAAATAGCTATTAAATCTCAAACCGAGCAGTTTGATTTCCAATTTTTCTGGTATAAATCTTTTATCATCAACTTGAAACTTTCCGTTAAAACTTAATTCGTCCTGATATAAGACCATTAACTCGGTTTTTGACATATTAACAGCTACCCCAATATCTTTTAAATGTTGTTCAACAGTAATTAATGCCTCACGGGCTATTCGCTGTGCTTCCGAGAAGACAGGATGATTGATACAAAGAGTAGTATCGTCAGCGAAACATAATATTTTAACATGGGGGTTATCTTTGAATAATTCGGCTATAACAAGGGATGCTATCGTGAAAAAGTGCGGGCTGGCGTTGTATCCCTGGGGTACGCCATGAATGGATTTAGAAAAAGTGTGAGTTTTTGATTTCCGTCCCTTATCTACTACATGTACTGTCTTTTCAAGGAATACACTGCGAAAATAATCTAGAATTGGACCTTCCATAATTTTACTCAACGCCGTGTCCATATGATGAGGACTTAAACTGCCGAAGGCATTCTTCCCATCGACCAGGATCATCATAACATGATCATCCTGGTCGATGGTATTCAAATGCGAGAAAAGGGTCGCTAACAGTGTGGAACAACTTTTATTAGGTCGAAACCCATGCTGTGATTCAGGTATAATATTGAATTGTTCCATAAAATCCGACAACACCTTCGCCACACATTTACCTTCCATGGAAGCCACAACGTGGGCCAAACTCAAAAATCTTCGGGCTCCTAATGCACTAAGGTCAGCGTGACTCAATTTAGGTAATTGACTTAAACGGGTTTCACGAACTATTTCCGGGGCCATGCCTGATTTAAGGTTACATTCGTGCATCATCACAATAAACTTACTATATTCTATCGGAAAAAATCCCAAGATGGTAGCTGTGAGTCTAGAATTCTTACCCATTTGGTGGGGTTTACAATTTTTTAAACAAGCCCTTAAAGAGGTAGCAACATTATCTCCGAACCAACTGGCTTGAAAATAACTTAGATTCAATTTAACTGGCGCCTCTTTCCATGCGTCATAATTAGGGTCAACCTCCAGTGTATCTTTAGTCTGTAGTTCTATAAAATATTGTAACAAATCATCTGGACTATGGTCCCCACATTTTCCTATAGACATTTTGTCTTTAGGATTCAAACGTTTTGCTAATTCAAATACCTCGTTTTTTGTCATTTTGGAATTCAAAGGACAAGAAGATAAGTTTCGCTGATTGTCCAGCCGATTGCTCATTCGTAATAACTTTCGTAATAAACTGTAGTAGGCGAGTTCCCTATCTGAAGGATGATTTTTTAAGAATTTAACCTTCCAAGAATGAAGTTCTTGTCGCAATAATTTTGTGTATTTAGATTCCACCGATAAACGCGGTCCCAGCGGTACTTTGACATAGCGTTTCTCAGTGCAATCTGAAACAGCATTTTCCAAAATTTGTATAAATAATTTTGTATATTCGTTTGTTCGAGGTTTATCCAATAAGTTGGTATCAGCTTTAGCAGCTTCCATCGTACGAATATACGCATGTTCTAAATCATTACGATGTAAATCCAAATATTTCTTAGCGGAACGGTACATGACATCACGGTCCGGTCTACTGACGGTTTCAACCACAAAATGTTTTGGTTCAGGTTCTGTAGACAAGCTAGTCTTAAAAATTAATACATCATGGCCATCACTTTCAATTAATTCTCCAAGCTCGTGAGAAAAACGGCCCGAAATATTTTTGGTAAATAAAAAGTCAATTTTGGAATGAGACACAACTTTCTTGCCGAAATGCCTACTATGCGTGTGATTAGTTGGTTTCTCTACATGTTGCGTATATGCTGTAAACAATTCACGTAAATTCGCGGCCAAAGATTTACTATCTTGAGCTCTAGGCCTAAAAATGTCCATATTATAGTCCCCGACCACTAAGCCGGCGCATTTACTTTGAAATTTACGTGTCAGAGTCGAAAAATTATTTTGGTAGAAATTATTGTGCTTACTGCGTTTGATTTCTGGTGAATCTTTAGAACCATAAATACGCAAGCCTATATTGTTATTATGAGCATCATAATGTGTTCGATAACACGTTAAAACGTTGAGCTTAGAGACAGTCCCATCGAGCTGTTTTACTTTACAAAAAATGGAAGTGAAAGGGGCTGGTGTATCCATCTGTTTTACGATCAACCCTTTACACTTCTTCACCAGTATTGCTGAAAAAATTCTGCGTTTAACTATATTATTAGACTTAATAAAGACCGGCTTGTGATAATATACATCATATCCCATCGGTACCAGGGAAGCATTTTCAAAATAAATGGGGTCCAACATTAATTCGTTTAGTACAAAAATGTCAACGGTTCCGAATCGTTGTTGCGTCATCATAAAAGGTATTTGCTTAAGAGGTTGATGCAAATTTGCATAACCGATTTCTAAACTAGGTTTAACCGCACGAGGTTTAGACGAAAGCAGTTTACCCTTTCTAATGGCTTTTTTAACCACTGTAAGATCACTCTGGAGATTAGCTCGCGCTTTAGATTTTAGATTAGATGGTAAAAACTCTGAAATAAACGGATCATGTATGGATGGTATTCTTTTATCATTAATGTAATTTGTAAAAAATGTATCCTTGCTGAATTCTGGAACATTATTAGGGGGGATTAAAAAGGCCTCGGAAGGAATACCTTTTCCAGATTCGTCAGTACCGTTCGCTAACTCTGATTCAATAAGATAATCTAAATTAAACCTTTGTGTTGGATTAAAGACTTGAACTGCCGGATGATCCTTGTTGTTGTTTTTCGGCAAGGATGGTTGCACTAATGGATTTTTCCGAGGCAGATTTGTCTGCAATAGATTCAAGTCTTGCATGTTTTTCATCTGAAGAGAGCCCTTCGATATGGGATCGTCGTCGGACTTTGTCGAGCGAGGAATTGATGATCTAAATTGCGGGTTATCATTTGAATTTATGAGAGAGGGAAGAGTCATTCTTGGGATTTCTAGAGATGAGTCAGAGTCAGCTGAAGGGTAATTATCAGATGACCATATACTGTCATGCGATATGTTACTATGGGAAAGATCATTTTCGGGACCAGATTCTTCATCTGTTTTAAAAATTTCATCTATTCTATTAAGGTAATAAGAACTGTCTGTTGGGCGAAGATTATTCAAGAGACGTTGTTTAGTTTCTTGAAGGATTAGAGATTGATTATGTACAGGGTCCGGGGAACACTGACAAATCGGTTTAACAAACTTGACATGTTTTTGATTAGGTCTCTTTTTGATTGAATTAAAGTCCTTCTCGAAGGAAGAAACTGTCATTTTAAATAAAAGCTGCAAAAAAGGTTTAAACTCTGCCGCCCTTATATAGGGCACATTAATGTCACACATGTCAAAAATATCTAAAATGTAATGCATCATCGTGATCGTAATCTTAGGTAATTCAATTCTTTCGCTTCCGTAAACCACTGATCTTATTTTATCCGGGGACCAATCAAAAGCGACAATTTCTTCAAGTATAAGCTGTGCCTCCGTTTTTAAACCGTTCATCAAGGGGTATTCTACATCGTTTTTCGAAAGTGACCTTAATATTTGAACGAATTCAATATTATGAATCAAAATAATGTAGTGTAAACGATTGAATAGAATAGGGCTCAATTTTAACTCATAAGAATATTTACGATTGTATGCATTCCTTTTTTCAATGAGATTAAGATTGATTTTCGGTCCCAAGGGTTTATTAAACGCTAAATTCGGGGCAGCCATACTATCTCTACTAGCTAAAGACGGGCCCTCTGAAGAAAGATCTGACTCATTAAACCCATTCGATAACTCTCCACTGTCATTCCTTATACTCACAGCATCGGCATAGGTGTAATCTTTATTTGTACGATCATTGACCAGTTGATTGTAATTGGGAGGAGCAGCTGGATTATCTTCGACAAGAATGTCGCCATCCAGTGGAAGGGCATTGGCATCCATGAATTCCATTTCTTCGAAAGATTCATCAGGTTTTTTGAATTCTAAAACTGGACATTCAGCCAGCCCAATATCAGTTTCCATTGAAGATCCAGAGGCATTAAGTCCTGCAACGAAATTTCCTCCGCCGTTTAATTTTTGCCGAATAAGGGCGCGCTTGTCCTCTTCTTGGATGAGTAAGGGAATTTTTTCTTGGAGAACATTGAAAGGTACCGCTAAAGATCGGAGTTCAGGAACGGCTTCTTGCAATTTATTGTTCATTGACAAGGACAAGCTGGTGTTCATGACTGTTTTTTCATGGTTTAAGTGAATAGACAGTTGATTGTATTTGATTTCATTCTTGTTGACATTCACTTGGGTGGAGAGCCCTTCGACCGAGTCGTTGATGGGAGCAACGGTAGTTTTGGCAGCTTCAATGGCAGCATCCACTGCAGCTTGCTTGTGTTCCATTAAAGTTGCGGTCAAGCTGCTGTTGTCCACTGGTACGTGTTCCTTAAGTTGAAGTTCCAATTCAGTTTTTAAAATGGCGGGCAAGGTGGCTTTGACGATGGTTTCAATTTCAGTATTAATTTTGTTCAGACACTGCTTTTCAACCAATGGCGTAATTGTAGATTCCAGCTGGAGATTCAATTGATTTGTAACCTGTTGGTTAACGATGGGGGTGACAGTGTTTTGGATGGTCGGTTCCATTTTCGCTGTGACGGCATCACAAATACGTTTTTCAGTGGCTTCATCCAATCGAGCTGGTGGACCATACAGACTGGAATAGAATTCGAAAAGTTCACGTGACAACTTTAACTGTCCCTCAGGATTTCGACTATATCTAAATTGATTTCGAAATTTCAATGATCTACAATAGGCTAGAGAGTCGTCATGAGTCATAGAATAAGGTTGACCTTTGTCAGTTAAGAGAGCAGACGCTACAGTTGGTAAATCAGTTTTACGATTATTGTTACCCGTCCAGCTTAATCCAAAATTGTTTATCAATTGAGAATGATGAGTGGTCTTAAAACGTGAACTTTGTTCGACTGAAGCAGCAAAATCTCTGTTGAGAATGCTGAACCTGTTGAACGCCATTCCTGGGCTATCTGCCATATCATCAGTTGTAAAACTCGAAATTAAAGGTGGAAGAATACCGAATTGACTGCCCCCCTTCGAAATGTCAAAAGCATTAATGTGGTCTTGTCTCATTTGTTGTACTCGATTATTAGCTGCTGTTGAATCACGGGGTTTTAAAAGACATTTCAAATGGTTGGGGCAATTAAAACCATATCGAACCATGGCCCATATTTTAATTAATAGATTTCGAGTTGGCGGGCAGTATTCTACCAAATTGTGACGTTTTGGAGAAGTCATCCCCGCCGCCTCGAAGGCCTCACAAAAATGAATGTTAAAATGTGCCGAGCCCGGTTTAATAACCGACCGGTTAAACCACAAGAATTTTAAGGTATCTTTAACATTGCCAAATGTGATCACTTTGACTTTTTCTCTCCAACCAAAGCCTTTTTCAGTTTCAGTAAATGGGTTGTCATTCAAAGCGACCACATTTGCGGGCTCAATTCCTAACCGAATACACTCATCAGCTAGAGTAAACCACTCCCGATCTTTAATTTCAACGCGAACAAAATCCTCAGTACAATCGTAGAGTGTGCCAGCTGGCGTGGTTGTACTCGGAAATTGCGAAATGAGAGTCTTGATTTCCTCTGGGCAATTATTCAAGAATTCATTATTTTTATCCGTGAAGCCTAATTGCAAAAAATCCTGAGTGGACGAGTGAAATTCGAGATTCTTGGACCAGCATGTGAATTCCCGCGTCGAAGGAGGTTCAAAATTGATTACTTTGGCGTAGTTTGATGCATGGTGAGTTGCCAACAGATATTTGATTCGCAAACTGTGCTTGATCTGAGAAAGAGAGTTTCACTGGTCGCGCGCAAAAGTGTATATACTTGAGTGAGTAAGGAAATTCCGGAAGGTATACTGGATTTATAAACCCATTATGGACCCATTAGAAAATAATTATAGATACTGTCCGTAATTTCATGTTCAACACTCCCATGCTAGGCTCACTTACCCCAGCCAGTTCATTCGGCACCTTTCCATTAGGTTTACTTTTGCTAGAACGTTTACCGCCTCTACCGCCGCCGCGGCCACCATTGCCAGATCGACCGGCCATTCTTACCGTTTCAAAAATGCTAAATTGTTATTAGGTAGGATGGGTAGCAACTTATAACTTAAAGATCGACAGAAATTTGTAAGTGTTTAGCAGTGTTGAAAAAATGAAAATTAACACTGTAAATATTGTCTAAATCCGAAGAAAGTTCAGCTGTTGAAAGTTGACAAGAAATGAAGGTCCTAGTAAAAAGGCAGCAATCATGCTGTAACACAAATTGGAGATTTGCTCTTAACCAGCATAATAGTTTACGACCCAATTTACGTAAATTTGTGGGCATAATAAAACAATTTAAACTAACAATGTCAGTAGAAAACGAAAGCTGACCCCATCTACATCGGGCGAGTTTCATAGTCTGAAAAATTAGAAAGGGGTTAAATGTTTAAGGGCTGAAGGAGCAGTGAAATGGCTTTTCTCTAATTATGTTTTTAACTTTTTAATTTTATTTGGGCGAGCCGATCTGTCAATTGGCCCCGCTGCGTAATGTTATTGGCACCAATCCAACGAACTGACTGGTCGAAGTGTTATTTTTGAGTGCTGCGTAATGTTATATTCCAAAGATAGTGAATTTCCTGGGATGTGTACGAAAAAGTTATATGGATTTTTTAGTTACAAATATCCTTATCATAGTGTTCCTGTATCTTGTCATTAAAATATGCGGTATATTTTATTCCTGATGCAGATCCTCTTCGAACATTGTTCCGACAACTAAATTACTATTCCTGTGCATTCCATATCATTCCAAGCCATCCGCCACCACTCTGTATATGACCACACGCTCCAGATGGGAGGACCCTACTACTACATCGACCACACTATCAGGTGAGTTCCCTCTCGTTCCAACGGAATGAGAAACGCTTGCTTTATGTCTCGATTGCAACAAAATGTACCCAGGGATTTCAGTTTAATCACAGTATGTATTTCATCTTTATTTGGCTGTAAATGAGGTATTTTTTACGAAAGAAGAAGTACAATTCATTTCTGGAGTAGCATAAGTGTATTCATCGTAATTATTGATCTGTTGTATGTCTAAAGTTAGCTCAATGGCCTCTATAATAAAATTAAAAACAAAAACAAAACAATTTCAAAAAACGTCCTCACCCCATCTTCTCTCAGAGTGAACTAAAAATATTATGAAATCGAGATAAGATGATTTAAACGAACGCGTCATTTTTGGGTTAAATTATGTTGATGTAAAAACTAATCCTGGATAAGTAATCCATTATGATATTTTTGTTTTAAGTGAAAACACTTTTTTATGAATTATGCCAATATCTGATCAGACGAGCAATGCGATTGTGGCGGATTTAATGATAATAACGTCTAAAACGTTTTCGGATAAGCATTTAAACTTTTTCATGGGACCTTCATTTTAGTTCATCTTTAAAATCATCTCATAATCGCTTTATAGGCTGAGTTCAATGCTAATTCCCAGATTTTCGGAAAATTTTGAAATTTTTTATACCATAGACGAGCATCATATGAATGTGAAACGGTTCGATTGGTTTAAAAATCATAATGAAACGCGCTGAAGAGATAAATTTCCTCGTTTGACATAAAACATGCACGAAATCTTTTTTTCTAAATGCTTTCAAGCGTTATCATAATGATATTTTCAGAGGTCTCATGTGCACTTTTGGCAGCTATCGCAGAAGCGAGTCATGGTTCAACCGGTGCTGTCACCTATACAGGAACATACATGCGAGGTGTCACTGTTTCAATCGCTGGTGCTGATCCTAATCCTGAAACTGGTGCCACAAGAGTCAAAGTTTCACAGACATACAGTTTCAGACGAGATGTGGCTGGTTTCGGTGACGGTTGCACTCAAAATGATATCGATAAAAACCGATCTTCTAAACTTATCGGACCCAATGACAGTTTAAACTCATCGAAATATCAAAAAGGTCAAGCCCGATTTCTCACACCAGATGAAAGTGATGGTCAAATGATTGGTGATATGATGGACGAGTGGGTCAGTGAGGACGATATGGTGGCACGTGTTGGGGACAAAAAAGGTTTGAAAGAGTGGAAACTGAAATATACTGTGACCGATCTTCGATGGGATCAATCTGGCTTCGAACACGATGATTGGTGTATGGGAAGCGTTGAAGATACTTTTGAAGTTGATAATGAAAACGCAAAATCATTTCTTTTTCAAAATCGACAAGAAGGAAGTCCAACTTGGATGGTAATGGTATCAGACTCGAGTGAAATAGCATTCGATTCGATCAGTGACAGTCCAAAATATGAAAAATATCGATTTGGTGCTGCATTGTACGACATCTCAACAAGATCTGATACCGGTAAAATTAATCAGAGTCCCGTTGCAAAGCTTCCCGGAGATTTTCTAATGCCAGCAAATTGTAAAAACTCATATAAAATTGAAATGAGTGATCCAGATGGCGATTTTGTAAAATGTAGATGGGCCGAGGTTGGAGAAACTTCAAAATACGCAGCTCACCATCGTGATGTTGGTTTTAACGAATCCAAAATTGTTTCAGACTTTCCTTCAATTACATTGAACACAGAGACATGTACTGTTACATATGATGGTAGCTTAGATGATGCCT